>JANHFL010004257.1:6441-22550 GCA_032468155.1 Oxyrhabdium leporinum
ATAGTGAATATCTAATTTGGAAATAAATATTTCATATATATATATACAATTACCTCCCTTGTAATATGTATTTAGTCAGCTTGTAATATAGAATGGGTTTATGAAGTAGCTAGCTATTGCTGTCTTCTCCCAGTTCCAATTCTGTGGCCTTCCCATTAATGACAGAATTGGAATCAGAAGAAATTAACCCACAAGATCCTGATTCTGTAATTAAATCCACTTTTTAAAATTAATATGCATATGGATCCCTCTGTACTCATGTCAAGTATCCTGTCCATTTCATGGCTGTAGAACCATCAGAACAAAAGGATCGTCTAGCATCACAAAGAGTCATTTCTCTAAACCAGAAATTCTTGACCAAAAGAAAGACGCAGACCACCTCTAGAACAATGGAAGAAGCTTCTTCTTTAAAGCTGCAACACACAAAGCCTCACCTACCATTCCTAGGCAGTGGCTTCCCATCAATCTGTTTATCTGAAATTGCCAAATTACAGGTAGGCATGAACTGTGATAGAATTAGCATTGAGAAAAATACGTTAAAGTTGCCCCAATATACAAAGGCTTCCCCAGTGGAATCAGTTCACACGTGAAGCTGAGAACCAGAGACTACAGGATTTGTTTACAGGGCAAGTTAGTCAGGCAGGCAAACTCGTTTAGAAGGCAACAATTTCGAAAATGCAAACACGCCTCAGCGGTGTGGAGAGCCTGGCATTGTGATGTATATAGTAGGTGTTGCCAAGAAACTGGTAAGTCCAGAGAATCACCAGGAATCAAGACTGACTCAAAGATGAGTGAGAGGTAGATACTGTACATCAATGTTTCCCAACCTTAGTCATTTTAAGATCTGTGGACTTCAACACCCAGAGTCCCCCAGCCAGCATGTTGGCTGGGGAATTCTGGGCGCTGAAGTTCACAAGTTTTAAAGTTGCCAAGGTTGGGAAACCCTGATCTAAGGCAGGACAGAGTAGTGACCTGTGACAGGACTGCCCTTTGAATTTAAAACACTCTCCCCAAAGCTTTCCTTGACTAAGCTGTTGGATCTCTTTTCAGGGCCAGGCTTTTTGCGTCTTTCAGGGTGAGGTTGTTTTTTTTTTTGGGGGGGGGGGTTTGCTGCTCTTCTGTAGCATTTCCCTATTGTTTTTACTTTATCATAGATAAATAGATTTAAATTCTCAGATGTTATGTAAGCGGCTTTGAAGGACTGTTGTCTGACAAGGGTTCTGAAAGAAAACTCAATAAACAAACACTGAGACAACTGTGAGGTGAATTACTCAATACATCACCTTTTCTTCTGTTCTACTGCTGGCATAGGAATCCCAGATTGCAGCTTCTGTTCTGCTTTTTTACAGAGAAGGCCTGACTCCAGGGTCCTTTTCATATGCTCTGTTCCTTCAGCAGGCACACTGCTGACTTGCTTTTCTTCCCTTCACATCTCAGCAGCTTTAGCTCGGGAGCAAAAACCAAGGATAGGCTCTTGACTCCAAAATGAGAGAGCCAATTAGACTTAGTGGTTGAGGAACCATGCTAGAAAGAGGGAGACTGTGAATTCTAATCTGCCTTAGGCATCAAAGCTGGCTGGGTGACTTTGGGTCAGTCACTTTCTCTCAGCTCAACCCACCTCACATGGTTGTTGTGGGGAAAATAGGAGAAGGAAGCTGTATTAGCTATGTTTGCTATCTTGAATTACTTATGGTAATAAAGGTGGGAAAATAAAATAAAAATAAAATAAAATAATAAAAAAGTTTTACTCAATCTGAATGGCAAATAAAGACTCTCCAAGATCTACATCAAGAATGCTGAATTTCTAGCCTGTGGGTCTAATCTGATCAATGTAGTACATTCCTATCCAACTTGCAAATAGTTCAGAATGGCCTTGGCTCCTCTCCCAAGATCTTCCACTTAGACGCTGGCCTTCATTTCTTGTTCCCAGTGCAAAGTATACACAAAGTCTTCCCTCTAATCCAGTATTTCTCAATCTTGACAACATTAAGACACGTGGACTTGAACTCCCAGAATTCTCTAGCCAGCCTTGCTTCCTGGAGAATTCTGGGAGTTGAAGTCTACACACTTCTGCTTTAATGAGAAAGGATTGGAGGGATGAGAACTTTCTGTTATCCTTGCAAAAGAGACTCATCGTGCAGGCTAATTTAAACATGTTCGGAAAGTGGCATTTTGGAAGAGAATTAGTATTCCATTTGGCCTTAAGAAAATTATCTCTCACTATTCCACAATGAAACATTGAGATGCCCACTGATTTTATAAAGCCTCCTTTGCTATTTTGAAGTGAGGGCGGGCTTATGTTTTTCCCAGCTCTTTTACTGATCACTAACTGAAATTCCATTGCAATCTATGCTATCTGGAAGTGAGATCTCTTAAATTTAATAAGAATTCCAAGTGCATACAGTTGAATGATGGAATACAGGTAGTCCTCAATTTACAACAGTTCGTTTAATGACTGTTCAAAGTTACAACGGCCCTGAAAAAAGTGACGTATGGCCGTTTTTCACACTTATGACCATTCCCATAGTCACGTGATCAGAATTTGGATGCTTGGCAACTGGTTCATATTTCTGAAGGTTGCAGTGTCCTGGGATCATGTAATCACCTTTTGTAACTTTGTAATAAACAAAGTCAGTGGGAAAGTCAGATTCACTTAACAACCATGTAACCAACTTAACCGCAGTGATTCGTGGTGGCGCAGTAGTCAGAATGCAGAATTGCAGGCTAATTCTGCTGACTGCCGACTGCCAGCAGTTTGGCAGTTCGATTCTCACCTGCTCAAAGCTGAGTCAAGCCTTCCATCCTTCCAAGGTCGGTAAAATGAGGACCCAGATTGCTGGCGATATGCTGACTCTGTAAACCACTGTAAAGCACCATGAAGTGGTATATAAGTCTAAGTGCTATTGCTAAGTGCTATTCAGTTGTGGCAAGAAAAGTTGTAAAGTGGAGAAAAATTCACATCAAAAAATGTCCCGGCAACAGAAAGGTCGGGCTCAATTGTGGTTGTAAGTCAATGACTACCTGTAGAGAGTTCTCTTACCATTCTTTGTGATGGCCTCCTCACAGTTCTCTTGAATTTCATCCCATTTTTATCTAATCAAAACAATTCCCCGACTCCTTGGCCAAACAAAAAGGATTTACTTCACAGCAAGTATACTATCCAACAGCACTGGCAGTATTAACTTGCCAGATTATACAGAAAAAAAAGTTCCCAACTAAAAAAGAGATGGATATTGCATCGTAATTGCTTTTGATGAGACCCAAACATTCACCTGATTCTTTCTTCAGCTGTTGTCCCCATATTATATGTTCCACTATGAGTCCTGGGGAAACCGTGTATATTTTCAAAAGATAAATTCAGTCTAGATAGTTAATTATTTGATCTTTAAGTCCTCCGAACAATAACACTATCATGCACTAGTGATAAAAGCCAGAAAACAGGCCTGTAAACCATTATCTTTTCTTCTAGGCTGCAAATTCTTCAATTCTTTGGCTTCCAGCCACCTATAGAAATGTAATTTTCTGTCAATCAGAGGCAAAATTTGTTTCATCTGATGTTGGAAGGGCAGAGCAGGGGGTAATGTCTTCAAAATAGTTTTTCTAGTCCGCAGACTTCATTTAAAATAAAAAGAATGTTCAAATAAGATTCATGAATTTTCAACATTCAGGTCAGGAAAAAAAACCCCATAATTATAAGGCTATTCTTCAAAGCTGTTCATCTTCAATATTCTTTAAGTTTGTTCTACAATAAAAGTGGCAAATCTCAGATGAGAAACATCTAGTTCATAAACCATCATTTAAGGGTTTTTTTAAAAAAAACAAAAAAACTGGGAACCATCATAATCCTCTCCATCATTTATTCCTCTTTTCAAGTACTGGCTTTAACATTTCGCCCTAAGAATTTCAAACCAAGGTATCCCTTTTCATTCAAAATGGTGAATGTTCCCTTAATATTAATTTGCTGATTAGGCTTTGATATTTCCATTTCATCCTGCTTTAAGCTTCCGCTTCATAAGCTGGCATTAAATGACAAATCATGGATTTTCTTTCATAAGTAAGTGTAATGGTATGTCCATGGCCTGGTAAGAAATCAAGAATTGGTGGAAAACAGACCCGCATACAGTTGTTTGGGAACCGGGCAGCTAGGCTGCTGGACTAACTTAAAGACGAATTGGACTCTAAAATGTTGTTGAAGCTTCTGTAACCTACTTTCTCTTCTTCATAAAACTTGTCAAAGATGACTTTGTCAGAATCTTGGTAAAGTTGGTTGCCAAAAGTCTAATAACAAAAGAAAATTCTTTACCAAGAATTTACGATGCAGCTCTGGTCATCCTAAACTACAGTTCCCGATTTCAGTAAACCTAAATTTAACAAACCAGTGGGAATCAAAGAGAGGCTGCTATTGCTGAATATCTACTAAGTCAGCAAGTACCTCAGTTATGATGACTTCTCTAATTTAAGTTATGATGTCATTATGTAAATAACAAAAACACATCAGTTGCATTAATGTGCCATTTGTATAACAAAGTCATTGTACCACTGATGTAATTTGTCCTTTATGTGATTATATCAATATGCAGTGATATCCATGTTACATCAGATGCAACAGCCTTGTCCATTTTAGGAAAATTTGTTGGTTGCATAACAACATCCATTCAATGAATATTTACAGCTCAAAATATAATGGTGAGTTAGACACTGGAATCCATTGTTTGATGGTCAATTTCAAAGAAAACTTGAAGTTTAAAAGAGAAACCAAGATTTAGATCCTTCAGACTAGCACATGAAGTGAGCTTTCAAATGGTGGTTTATAATCTCATGAATGCTATGCTAAAACTGGCTTAGGTAGTCGAAGCTGGTCTTTTTTACTTTCTTCAAAATACTAGTGATCTCTCAAAGGCTTGGGTTCAGGGAGACCACAATGTCTTATGACTATAATTCTGGGCTCAATTAGAGTCATAATTTGAGTAAAACTGTAAAGCGAATACACTTTTCATTATCAAAGATGCACAATGTAATAAGAATTAACATAAATTAATGCATGAGCAGATAGCACTTCAAATAACTTTAAATGAATGCATATGAATATAGCGTTCATTTACACACATTAAACAGGTATATAGCCCCTCCATAAGCAAGCCATATCCATATTTTAACATCTCTCCAGTTGCAGTAACTATGTTAATAGCTTACCTTTTTGCAACATTCTTGTAATATTTATAGCATTTGTTTCAGTTTAATTCCTTAACCTTAACATTACACTATCATTCCCATACAAATCCCTAAAATATTGTTTTCCGCCGAATAGTTTCAATGCTTTTATATTTCTATTCAATCTGTTAGCTAGAACCTCCTTATTTAGCTCTTTCCATTTACTTCTAAAGCAAGTTTTTGTTGCCATTGAAGTTACTATACACACACACACACACACTATATATATATATACACATACATACACACACACACACACACACACACACACACACATACTATACAGAATCTTTCCCTCATTCTCATTTTTTTCTCATTCTCTTATTTGTATTTTTCTGCTCAAGAGCCCATTTTTACTTCATTGTTCAATTGAGCATTCTTTTTCATATTTCCCATTAGTGTAATTCCACATATTTCTGTGGTACTTGTAATTTGTTTCACTCTGTTTCAAGCAGCTTCCATATCCTGCAAAGAAATGGGGAAGATTGGGACTACCTGATTTGAAAATGTATTTTATAGCTTGCTGCTTGGTTTGGATGAAGGTGTGGGTGCTCTGAAAAATAAGAGAATTGTAGAATTATAAGAGCCCCATCTGAGGTTTGGATGGCATGGATTTATGTGGTACAATAAAGTTAAGGTTAACATAGTTTTTAAAATCACTATATTAGAAGTGCCACATTGAGAATATGGGATAGATTTACACCAGACTGCACCCAAAAATGCTTTTATGAGTCTAAGAAGTATTGCATAGAAAAGAAACAGTAAGCAAAGAGAGATGGTTAGCCTATTGAGAATTGCTACAACAAGAGAATATAAATTAAAATCAGGAGATCAATTGATTGGAGAGGAATATAGTTTTCCATAGTTTTCATTTACACACTTAAGAGAAAGATTTAAGATAGATAACAGTTCATTTCGAATTGAACAGCACAGGACAGAATTTGAAATTGAATTACAGTATGTACAAATGCTGAATATGCAGTTGCTAAACTTTTGTTGAAATTTGAAATGGAAGAACAAGTAAAACAGTTTATGATAAAATGGTCTAACATTTTGGACATAATATACTGATGGAACAATGGGAAAATATGTGGCGGAAAGGACTGAAATTTACATTATGTTATAATTTTAAAATTATTTTTTACAAAATGATGTACCCTTTTTACATAATTCCTGAAAAATTATCTAGAATGTATATAAAGGTATTTCAAATTTATGTTAGAAATGTACAACCCATGAAGGGTCGGTCCTTTCATCATACCTGGAGAAATTGCAAAAAAAGAAAGAAAGAAAGAAAAAGCCAGAAAATGTTGGGTTCAAATACATACAATGAAACAAAGAATTTTAAAGATTAACTTTCAGTTGAAACCAGAATTCTTCTTGTTTGGAACTAATGAATAGACAATTAAAGAAATGGAAAACTTTTGTGTATATGGTAATTGTTGTAAGATTATTATATGCACAAAAGTCCAGAGTTACCTTATAGGGGAGGTGGATAGCATAATAATTAAACAAACAAACAAACAAATAACAACAGAAAAATGGCTGGTGAGGATGACAGAATTAGCAATGATGGAAAAATTTACTTGTTTGGTTAGAGAAAGGACAATAACTGTAAATTATTGGAAACCTCTTCTGGACCTTTTGCTGAAAAAAATTGAGGTATGGATTTGATACTTAGAAAGAGTAGACTATGGAAAGAAGGGGAAAAAATACTTATAACCATAGAGAAGAGGGTAAAATATTAATGTAACTCCTATTAAGACGACCGGAATCTACTTCTTTATAACTTTTTCTAACCTTTTCTTTGTCTTTTCTATTTCTCACTTTACATTTTTTGTCCTTTTCTTATTTACTTTTTTTTTTACTTTTCTTTTTCAAAATTTTTAATGTTTTTATTCTTTTAAAAAGATATTTAATAAAAATTATAGGGGTGTATGCGTGTGTAATTTCCAAACTACTTCTTCAAATCATTAATGCTGCTTAATGCAATTAAGCAATTTTTTTGTACACATCATTCAATTAACCAGAGATCTCTTATATTACCTTATTGCCTTCTCCTAAGATAACCAGTGAGACAGAAATCCAATAATAATGCAAAAAGAATCAATAAGAGCGTGGCAAATAAAACATTTAAACTGAGTTTGACCAAGCACAAGAAATTCTAAAAACAAAAAACAAAAAAAATACAAAAAGGTCATGACTGCACAACTCTTTGTCTCTCCACATTTTCAAATCAATTATTCATAGGTGTAACATAGCATAGTTCAACTGTACCATGTTAAATAAGTCTACATCACTAGATATGTTGACAATGATTTAATTCGCATGTTACTCAGAAAGAAATCCTACTGCACTGCTAGGATTTATTACTTGTTAGGGATGCAAAGGATTGCAGCCTGAGTGAATTTAAATGATATAAAATGATATATAACAAGCCTGGCTTTTTAGCTAACAGTACCCATTTCACAGAGGATGCGACAGAAGCTCCAATTTAAAAAGCTGCTGGTTTGCTAAGGCTCATCAGACTGAACCAGGTATACATTCGATCTCCCAACTACTTCTCCTGCATTTCAAAGCTGTTAAACTTTTTAACCGAGGTATGGTGACATTGTAATTACAACATTTGTTCCAATGCTAAATCACATATAATCTGAGAGAAAGAGGAGAGTGAGAGAGAGCAAGATCGGAACTGTAGTGACCCAGACCTTTTCATTCCTGCATTTGGGAACTCGTCCATACTCACCAACCAATACCATTGTTTTCGTTTCACTTTGAATGTAAAACACCTGACTTTTCAAGCAATTGTGATTATGGATTTTTGGAAAGCCCACTCAGTTTAAAGCCCAGATCTCTTCAATGCATGGCTGCTGTGCCAAAGATGCTAAGTTGAAAAGCATAAGGAGGAGAAAAGCTTTCATTTGGTTCTGGTTGCTAGGGAACCACTCCCTTTGTCTGCTTAAGAACGGCCCGCCTCATTGTTGAATCTGATTTTCAAGTACTGCAAACAGCAAAGTCAGAGTCAGAAGGAAAAGGAGGCAACTGTGTGGTGTTCAAGGAGGAAATCATGATTATGATTTTTGAAATCTGATGTATTCTTTAATTAGGCTTGCAGAGAGACTGTGGTTTCAGGAGATATATCTGTTAGTTATTCTCTGGTGAATGCCCTAAATATTAGAAGCTGGCTTTGTTAGAGGAATGATAGTTGGCATTTGTTTTACTTTTTTGTTGTTGTGCAAAAAAAGAGCAGAAGGGTAGAAAGGGGTGGCAAAGCAATTCAAACTTATGTGTTGTTATTTTGATTCACTAAACAAAACCATCCATATTGTTGTAGGAACATTTTTAAAAGATCCTTGTGCAAGAATGCTAGATCCATACAATCTACTAAGCCATCAAGGCTAGTATATAAACCATGGTTCAGGTCTTAGTGTGCTGCATGAAGGTTATCTGTGGCAAATAGACAGAAGTAGAGGAGTTAAAGCACCAGGTTAGAAAATGGGAGACTGTGAATTCTAATTCTACCTTAGGCACAAAAGCTTTCTGAGTGATTTTGGGCCAGTCATTCTCTCTCAGCCTAACCCACCTTATAGAGTTGTTGTGGGAAAATAGGAGAAGAAGTATTAGATATGTTTACTGCCGTGGGTTATTTAGATGGGGGGGAAAATCTACAAAAAAAATGGCGTATCTTTTTGTTATAAATATAGGCAGGCTTACAGGTTGAATATTGTAATGCAAGACTGGTCCAGTTCCCAGCCTCCTGGGATGCATGATCAATTAGAAAAACACATGGAAGGTTCAGTTTTGGCCCTCAAAACTAGCTTAATTCCCTAGACTACTGTGAATATTGGCCATTCCCATGTTCAAATCCTCAGCAGGAAAACAACCCAGAGCACAGCCCTCTCACATTTTGATTATACTTTGCTTTATAGTTCCCATAAATCCCGCTGCCTTGGCTAGTGTGAGTGTCAAAGTCCATCTAAAGAACTCATGTCACTTCTGGTAGTCTCAGAACACCAAACCGAAGTCATGATTTAAGTACATACCCTGCAATTCATCAGACTGCCTGTTGTGTAGTGGGTTGCAGTAGGCAAGAACAGACCAGCATAGATACAGCAGTTTTGGTTGTCCATGAGTGGTGGTGGCTCTTCAGTCCTTGGTACCTCCATTTCTCCAGAGGTGACCACAGTTGGTGTAGGCAAACTCAGAGGAAAATAGTTCTCTAGTGGGTCTGATAAAGCATTGGGATCCTCATCTGGGACTGGTCCAGCCTGCCAATGCTGTAACTGATCAATGTGGCATCTGATTGTACGATCATTCCCCAGGGTAACCTCATATGACAATGGGCCTGTTACCTTAGTTACCCTAGCTGCCAGTCTGCCACACAAGGTACCACCACTCTCATAGTGCCTGGCCCAGACCAATGCACCTGACTCTAAGTTCCTGGGGGGGCTTGGGCTTAGCCGTCTCCACGGCTGGGTGAAATCAGTCGAGGTTCATTGTAAGCCTGTCCACTACTATCAGGAACACCTGCCCCTGGAAGGGGCCCACAAAGTCAATGTGCATGCGAGACCATGGGGCGTGCGTGGTCTCCCAGTGGTGCACTGGTACTTGTGGCATCTCTGGTCAGGTTTCTTGGCAGACCCAGCAACTCCTTACTTGATTCTCAATGTCTTTGTCCAGGCCTAGTCACCACAAGTAGCTCCTGGCTAGAGCCTTCATCCGAACAATTCCTGGGTGCCCCTTGTGTAGGGAATCCAGCACCTTGGAGCGAAGACTGGGTGGAATGATGACCCTGCTGCCCCACAGCATACATCCCTTGTGGGCTGACAGTTCATTTTTTCGAGAAGCGTAATGTTGGAATTCAGGGCCTGGCCAGGTCTCTGGCCATCCCCTTAACATCCACTTGAGAACACGGCTAAGCGTTCTGTCCATGATGGTTTCAGCTGCAACATCCCCTGCATGTAGGGGTGCTTCAGGCAGGTCCTGGATTGCCAGAATACGACAAGCTGGGGCCAGATTGGCTCAGTCTGCGGTAGTGGCAGTCGGCTGAGAGCGTCAGCGTGGCCCATTTCCTTGCCCGGTTTGTGGACTAGCTGGTACGAGTATGCAACCATGAAAATGGACCATTGTAGCATTCGCAGCGACAGGATCTGTGGTATCTGTTTGTCAGCTGTGAAGAGACCAAGCAGAGGTTTGTGGTCTGTAAAGATGGTGAAAGTTCATCCATATAAGAAATCGTGGAACTTCTTAATGCCAGCCACTATGGTGAGGGCTTCCTTATCTATCTGGGTATAGTTCCTTTCAGCCAGTGATAATGTTCTAGAATAGTATGTGATGGGGGCCTCTCTACCATCTGGCATCCTGTGGCTTAGTACTGCCCAAATGCCATATGGCAAAGTGTCACAGGCTAGTGTTACTGGTAGGGTTTTGTTGAAATGAGCTAGGATGGAGTCCGAGGATAGCAATGATGTTGGAACGCTTTGTCTTGAGTTCTTGACCAGACCCAGGGTGCTTGTTTGTCCAGTAGGCAGTGTAGCAGTTCTGCCAGGACAGCCTTATGTAGTAAGGAGTGGTAAAAATTGAGCAAGCCCAGAAATGCTTGGAGCTTCCCCTTGGATTTTGGTGTGGGGGCTTGCTGAACTGCCTTTAGCTTTGCTTCAGATGGGTGGATTCCAGCAGCGTCAGTGCAGAAACCCAGGAATTCTATGGATACCAATCTGGCACTTTTCCCTCTTGAGTTTTAGGCCTGCCTCATGGAAACGTTGGAGTACTGCGCGGAGACATTCGACCAGGACTGCCACTGATTCCCCCACGATCAGGACATCATCTAAGTATGGGCAGACACCAGGAATGTTCTTCAGTGTTCATTCCATAATACTTTGGAATAACCCTGGTGCTACGTTTACACCAAACTGCAAGCGGCACACCCGGAATGCACCTCTGTGTATGACTATTGTTTGTGCTTCTGCCGTAGCATCATCTACCGGTAGCTGCTGGTAGGCCTGGGTGAGGTCTAGCTTAGTGAAGATTCGGCCTCCCTGGAGCGAGGCGAGGATGTGGCTTACCACTGGTACAGGGTAAGCATGCTGCTATAGTGCCTAGTCTGCACAAATGCAAACGTCCCTGTTAGGCTTAACTGGGGTCACTATGGGAGTCTCTGAATGACTATAGTCCATTGGTTGGAGAACTCCCTGCTGTACCAGCTTGTTTAGTTCCACATCAACTTTAGGCTTCAATAACCCTGCGCGGTTTTAGTTGGATTGGAGTTACTGCTGGATCAAGGTTGAGTGCAATGGGTGCCCCTTTGTATTGTCCCAGTTCAGTGCTGAATATGTCAGCATATTGTTTGCATACCACTATTTGGGTTCAATGGATGCCCGTTACCTTGATGCCCAGGGCCTCGAACCAGTCCACTCTTATGAGGCTGATGCGTGCCCCTCTACAACCAATATGCTGAGGGAACCCTCGAACTCTCTGAATTGTACTCTAATGGTAGCTTCGCCCCTTATGGGAACACTGTGATTCTGGAAGTCTGTTAGCACTAAGCTTGATGATTTGAGCGGGATCTGACATCGGCTATGTTTACAAATGTGGTTGAAAGTCGTGAAGGAGATAATGGACAGGTCTTCTTTTCTTTGATGGGGCGTTGGGCCCCTGTGTGTTGGATGCTACTCCTTCTTGAGCAGTATTCAATTCTA
This sequence comes from Oxyrhabdium leporinum, assembly GCA_032468155.1. Classification (NCBI taxonomy): domain Eukaryota; kingdom Metazoa; phylum Chordata; class Lepidosauria; order Squamata; family Cyclocoridae; genus Oxyrhabdium; species Oxyrhabdium leporinum. The sequence goes on from JANHFL010004257.1 coordinate 18,351, forward strand.
TTCTGTCCTGGGGGCCTTTTCCATTGTGCTGCTGTGTCGTAGATTTCGTTTCCCGCTGACGACCTCTGTAAACTCTGGCAATGTGCCCTTGCTTTCCACAGGCACGGCATACTGCTATGTGGAATCTGCACTCTGCTCTTTCATGCTGTCTCTCGCAGCTTGCACAGCTCTGTGGGGGAGTTGCTTGCTCTGTGGAGCATGGCTTTCTGGGTGACCTTCTTCACAAGTGATTGATTTCTTCAATCTCACTGACCTTTCCCAAGCCTTCTGTGGTCTCTTGGTGGATCACTGGGAGGCTGATGTGTGTTTTTAGTGGCCGGAAAGTCTTCATGACCCCTTCAGCAGCCTCATCTGCCATGACTTCCTTCAATGTGTCTTGGAAAGTCAGTTTCTCCATGGTGAATAGACGCTGCTGTAATTTACTATTATGCAGGCTGCAAACAAACCTGTCTCTGAGACGGTCTTCCAGATCAGGGAACTCGCATTGGAGCGAAGCTTGGCAAAGGGTTACCACAAACTCTGCTGCAGATTCCTTGGATTTCTGTTCACGTTGCTCGAATGCATGGCGCCGGGTGATGACAGAGTTTAGGCTCAAAATGTTTGCTTAATTTTTTTCTTGAGGTCTGTGTACGTCACTGTCTCTACGCTTGCTGGTGCTCTCAAGTTTTCAGTGATATCAAATGTGGCTTGTCTGCAGACACACAGTAGGGCTGCTGCCTTCAGGCCATCGTCCGTGACCTGGTTAGCCTGGAGATAGTTGTCTACTCGGGAGACGTGTGAGCTCCACTGTTCTGGGTGAGTAATGTCGAACTTGTTGAGCCTTCCCAGTTTAGCTGTTTTGAGAAGGCCCCTGTGGTGCTGGTTAATGCCTGTACTGCTGTGGTTGGATCTGGGCTGCACTTAGGAGTCCTGGGGACGGATCCCTCAAGTACATCTGTGCCTCCAGTGTGTCTAACTGGCAGGCAGGGCGGGGAGCGTGGTCCCACCAGGGCTCTTTACCCGGTGTGACACCTAGTGATTTCAGTCTCTTGGTTAGCAGCAGCACTCTCTTCTGCAATATCCCATCCTTGTCGCCACTATTGTGTAGTGGGTTGCAGTAGGCAAGAACAGACCAGCATAGATACAACAGCATTCATTGACTCAACTAGAACTGGGGAACAACAGGCAAATCTCTGTAATTTATACTCTGGGCCCACGGGGCCTCAACCAATCATAGTACTTGAAAGAGCCCACCCAAATATGAATGTTCTAAGTTTCCCTCCAAAACAGTTGAAGTTAACAGTTAGGGTCAACTGAAGGTTAGTTAGTACCGTATCATGTCTAGAACCATTTTATTGAACCAATTCCTTGAATTGAGAACACACGTTAATGGTATGGGACAGATCTGCTATTCTTCAAATCTTTTTGCAAGGATTTTGCTATTAAAACAACTATTCACTATTTGGCTACCAAATCCCCTTCCACAGATTGGCCTGCTAGCACGCTCTCTTTGCCCACTGCCCCTTTTATCCATTCACAAGGTGTAGAAGGCAGGGCGATGTGATTCTAGGACCTGTGCTAGCTGTCAGAACATGTAAACAATACTCCTCTTTATTTGAATTAAAGACTGCTTCCCACAGGCAGTTACCATCAATGAGACTGTAGTGTGTGCATTCCCCCCTGCCCTAGCTTGATCTTCTCTAGATCAGTTATACAGTCATGTCTTAGTTTCTTACATTTTTCACCTGGAGACAGATATTTATTTTTAATGTCTTTGTCCTGAATAATAAACAGCAGACAGACATCGGTAGTGAAGAGGTTGATTGACAGGTCCACCCCAAGCTGCAATTTAATGTGATTTTCCATAGCCTCATTCTGCAGACTCCGCTGCTTGTTTATTAAAGTAAATAAATACACCCCACTCACGGTGTTGGGTGATTTCTAGCCGTGTGTGGGCACGGGTGTGAGAAGAAACTTGCATTAATAATGTCATAGCCCTACGTGAGGCTCTCCTGAAGGCTTGTGAGTGCCTTAAACTTGACATTCCTATGCTAATGCCTCATGATACCCTCACCTATCCAGGACTTAAAAGTTTTTTCTTTAATAGATGCGTGGAGAAACTTGGCTTTTAGGCTAAGCTTTTATGCCAGCTTTATTCGATCTGGAAGTGAGGGAGCTGGCATTTAGTCGGACAAATGGTTCTGAGCACTGACAGGTGCAGCAAGTTGGCTTTCTTGCAGGAAAAAAAGGGGGTCTCTCTCTCTCTCCATTTATTTGCAAAGTGCGGCATCATCATTTCAGTGTCACGGAGAAACACTGGTTCCCTTGAGATGTACAGCTATTTCTCACATGACTTGTACTTCTGAAGAATCAAATGTAAAAGGAAAATCCGGACAGATGTAATGGATAAATATAAAGTACCATAGGTTTTCTTTTTCTAGGAAGCCAAAAGCAGTATATATGATCTACTCATCTCTTTTATTCCCACAACAACCTCGTAATATTGGTTAGTTAGAAATAATGTACCTGTCTCAAAGCTACCCAGTGAGGTTCTTAGGGATTAGAAATGGGCCTAAGTCAAACCAGATCTGAGAATAATGTTGTAGCACCCTGACAATTATGGCTTAATTTTACGCCTATATATTAATCTGTTCAGTAAACAAGGCCTTAATAGATAAATTAACCCAAACTCATTCCTATTCACTCTCCAAAATCAGAATAACAACACTGCTAATGGGAGGGCAGACCTATACAGATATCAGTTTAATATGCCAGCTTAAATTTATTCATTATTGCTTTTAAGACAGAATCCTGAGAATTTTTAAGGCACTTTAACCAAAATCTTCTTCCCCTTCCTTGAAGGATTTTGCCTCATCCACCACTGGAACAGTTTTCCCCAACCTTCCACTATTCAGTTCTAAGAAATATGAATTTAATATCTAAGGAAAATAAATTTGCCACAGGTATTGATGGGATTCCAACTTTGAGGAAGCATGTAAATTGTGAGAAATACCTTCTGGATATTACTCAGAATAACAAGATATACAGTTTCAATAATTCAGGGCTTGTTATCACATGAAAGGATTTTATATATATATATTGATTTATCACCTGATGTGACGTTGGAAATTGTTTAATGCTCTGTCCTTTTCTTTTTCTTTTCTTTTTTCTTTTTTTTTAAGGCAAAACCATTTTCGCTTCATCTTATTTTCTCTTCCAAGGGAGATTTACCTTGCTACTTTTGAAATAGTCCTTCCAATATATCATTAAAAAAACCCTGTTTCTTTAGAAAAGCCTACAGGCAATGAATAATTGCCTTGTAGATTAATAGTGTTAAATTACAAACAGCTGCCTGCTTTTTAAAATGGTTACCTTAAACATTATTCTGCTATTAGGGCTTATTACGATGGTAAAATTAGCTTTGGGAATAGTAGATATTTTCAGAGCTTGGGAAAAATATATTCTTCAAAGATCAAATCACCATTGGACATAATTCCTTCCTGTGGGAATTTTTCTTACCTTAATACGAAATGAGGCTGGAGACGGCCATGTTGTTCATGGGGAAATAATACAACCCTGTTTACAACAATGCGGCTGAACTCATGCAAGTTAGAAACCCACTGATCGGCGATTTTACCCTCAGCAAGAACCAAGTAACTTCTCTATAATAGAAATGGTTACATAAAAGCAGTAGTATTATTCATCCTGCATTTTCAGAAAAGTTATGATTCTCACATGACAGGAACAATTTTGGATCCACTCAAGCAGCCTTCTGGAACTGTTGCAAACACTATGCCCCTGGTCCTATACTTACCTGTTCAGGGAGTAACTAGATGTAAAGTCTGCAATCAATGACCTTATGTAGTTCAACTTTTCAAGAATTTCAGTGGCACACAAGAGGGAATGGACAATGGATCTAGAGGCAGTCAGGGTGCTGCAGAGGAATGATTCACTGTGATAGGTTGCCCTCTAAAGGGTAGGTTATTCTGACTCATTTGTCCTGCTCTTTTAAGTTATTGTGAGTCTCAGTCTGTTTGTGTGCCTCTCTGCGTGTGCATATATACAAAGAAAGGAAGGCATATATATACAAAGAAAGGAAGGCATACACACACACACACACATATATACAGACACACAGACACACACACACACACATACCGTGTTTCTCACAAAACACGACCAACCCCAATAATAAGCCCAACCCTACTTTTTGGGGGTGGG
>JANHFL010004257.1:22650-48582 GCA_032468155.1 Oxyrhabdium leporinum
GAGGGAGGGAGGGAATCTTAAAAAGCTTTGGAATAAGTGTAACACTTTGAATAAACATGCATAGGATTAAGCTATGTAGCAAGAAGCGGATAGAGAAAGAGTGAGGAATACTATCTAGACTACTGAAACACTGATAGACCATTGAAACAGTGACACTTAGTCCATCATCAAAGTGTCTGTCTCACAGGGAAAAGTAGGGACATCCTGAGCGTGTGTCTATACACTGCGTATACCTCCTAGTTGATCGGATGGAGCTTGCAAAGTCCTGAATAGGGATCCCCAAAATGCACAAAACAATATAAGCATCCTTTGGGCAAAATATTAGTACAGTGTGCAAGGATGATGTGAGGGTCTGAATGTAGGACAGATCATTATTTTATCAGGAATGGATCTTAAGAGAATATGGACATGGAAGCCAAGAAAAGAAGAAAGAAAAGGCAAATGGTTCTGTATAAGAATTTGTTTCTGTTCACTTTGTTAAATAAGATGTGAAACATTTAACATGTTTATCCAGTAATACTCGGGTTAGTTACTTAAGAAATGTGTTTGCTGAAACTAGAAGAAATAGAAAGGGTCATGAAGAAGTGATTAACTAATATGAAACTATGCTAATTTGGTTGGTCATGCAGTTCAGAGAATGAATGGGATACAATTGCAAACCTAATATGTAAAACAAAAAGGGAATGGATTAAGAGGATGTAAATATTGTGGTTGGACGGAATTCAAAAAGAGAGACGTTACCTATATGTTGTTGCCAGCGATGGGCAAGTATGTCTAATTTCACACAGGTTGAGTAAATCTAAATAATAAGACGGGGAGGGACAAAAAGAGACAATGTTTAAATAGAGTACAGCTAGTCCTTGACTTACAACAATTCATTTAGTGACCATTCAAAGTTATAACGACTCTGAAAAAGTAATTTATGACCATTTTTCATGTTTACGACCACTGCAGCATCCCCATGGGTCTCGTGATCAAAATGGCACTTGGCAACTGATTCATATTTATGACAGTTGCAATGTCCTGGGATTGTGTGATCACCTTTTATAACTTTCTGAAGCAAAATCAAGGGGGAAGCCAGATTCACTTAACAACTGTGTTACTAACTTAACTGCAATGATTCACTTAACAACTGTGGCAGAAAAGGTTGTAAAATGCAGCAAAACTCACTTAATAAATATCTCACTTAGCAACATAAATGTTGGATTCAATTGCGGTCGTAAGTTGAGGACTACCTGTAATAGCAGTGGTATGTGATCAAACAGACTGAAATGTTTAAAAGGATGGAGGAAGAAAGTGAGAAAAGACAAGTTGCCAAGTGAGAAAAAAATATGCTCTACCTTTTTCAAGTAGTCCCTTTTCTACTTCCTAGCGTATAGTCCTCCTGAATGTATTATTCCCAAAGTAGTATAACCCTTCCACATAAAGCAAATATCCAATTGTATTCCACATAATTCTATCCACTTTGCTATCAAGTACAGATTTACAGCTTCTGATCCAAACTTTTTCTATTCAATGTTCTTATTAAATTGACATCTGTGAAGACCTTACATTACATTAACTCATTAGATTTAGTAATGTTTGTTTATAATATCTTTAAAATTGAAAGCGTGAAGCATTGTTCAGTAAAGTACAGAATAGTATGCCAGGAAGCAATATTCACATGAAAACTACGCAATTTAAGAATCTGCATGGCCTAAATGGTACAACCAAGTTTGGTGCAGTATCTGATCATAATTTCACTGCAAGTGGACCATAACAATAGCAGTAGCAAAATATATTTAAGTATAAATGTTGGTCCCATTGTGCATGTTTGCATTGAAAGAGGGGAGGTTTTAAAAGATTAAAGTTGATTGAGGTAGTATCAAGTCCTACATATCATCATGCATATGTCCAAAGTATAATGTGTTTATTTAAAACAAACACATACCATGCCATTGCTTATTTCCACAGGACAAACATTTCTGTAAAGATATGTGGGAATGACCTTGCGAGACTAAGCCCAGAGACATGCCTAGGAAACAATCAGAGAAGAGACAGCATAGTCCATAGCTGGACATTGAGCAGGATAAGAGGCTCAAAAGAGATACTCCCTAATATTGAAGTATAAAGGAGACAGAGGAGGAACTGGACTTTTAGACTTGCAAGAGTCTGTTAATGTAGCCTTATAATAAAGTAGAATTAGCACATATGATTGTGTTTCCTGTTCTGGAAACTTTTCAGGTCCACTGGTAAGGCTAACAATTTCTGTAGTGATAATGTTTAATCTATTTTTGTTCTGGGCATATGTTGTTCCATAGTCAATTTATGATGTTCAATTTCTTTTGCATATCTCTCATAGCCTCATCTATGCTCTAGACATAGGGGAAAAGATACTTCAGCACTTAGATAGATAGATGAGAAACTTTCATCACTCTTCTACAACCACAAATCCTCCTAGCAGATTCCATTTTTTTAACTTTGTTTTATTTACATCTATTAAGAATTTCCATATAATAAAAGATTAATCAAAAGAAAAAAGAACAAGAAAAACAACAGAACAAGAAAAAAAAAGAAAACTAAAGTTAAGAAAACAGTATAGAAACAACTTCTGGCCTTCTTTTAAACAGATAATGACTTTGCTGTCCCTCCTCCCTCTTAAATATTTTACAAATCCCCTCTTCCCCTCATTCTGTATCTTTCTTAATCTTCAAAGCCATAAATCATCAATTCACTTTTTTCTTCTTTCAACGAAAGATTTATTTAAGATTTCCAGTCTTTCAAAAAAGTTTTTATAGTTTATCCTGTCACCAGATAAGTGAATTTCTCCATTTTTGCAAATTCTATCATTTTTACAGTCCTTTCGTCTGCTGCAAGAATGTCATTATTTCTCCATCCAATAGGTTCAATCTTGGCTAGGAAAGGCTGATCATATTTAGGACAAATAGCTGTTATGCCAAACACAGGTGCAGTACCATTGCCATGCATACACAGTCCGGAGGGAAAAAATGGCAGCCAACTAAACAGCAGACTTTGTAAAATTTGTAAAATAAAAAAGTCATTTCTCTGTAGTAGCTGATGTCAGCATAATACTAAGCACATGTAAGTCTTCATAGAGATGGGGGAAGCTACACAAAAATCAAAACAAACAGCATAACATTACATTCCATACACTACATCTGTGTGAAATGAATATCATTTAGTCATGAAAATAAATATAAGAACAAAGAGAATACAATTAATGTATCACTAATTATCCTGTGTCTCTCCTTATTAGTACTTTTCATTGGGCAATTTCAGTCTATGTGTTCACACTTATCTGGTTACCTAAAACAGAGAATGATGGCATTAAAGGACAGTTACAGTTGACAAAAATAAAAGTACATCCAACTTTATATTTGAACTATTTTCAGTTCTCATGCTGTTGTAAATTGCTGTGACTAATTATCCCAGCGTGCAATATGGGAAGGATAAGGTTAGAAGACCATGTTGCTGGGACTCATCATCTCAGCAGGGCTGTATCTTTTCATTACACTACAGTACAAGGAAACATAATCTGCTCCGTGTAGTACTCTTTCTTTGTAAATTGACCTTGAGGTGCCATAAAGGTTATATGCCAAAGCATAAATCAACCCATATTTAATTTCTTCACAAAAGGACTTCTTCTAATTTTACTTGAAAAGTAGAATGAAAAACTGCAATCCAAATAATCTGTTAAAAGTTTTTTGAACTTATTTAAAAAGCTATGCTTCTGTCTTTTTTGAAGATTTAGAATTAGAATTCAGTACTCCTCAAAAGCTAAAAATTGACTAAAGCAATAATGCTGATAAAAGTAGATTAAAGTTACAATCATGATTTCAGAGAAACAAAAATCTAACATTTTGCTACATTATTTTTTGTTGTTTTGTTTCTTTTAAAGATTAAAAATTTACAAGAAGCAATACGGAATATCTCTGTTTTAGAAATAGGTAATGATTGAGCAGTTTAGAAATATTAACAACCAAGTACTCAAATTCAACCCTCACTCATTTTTTTGAGGTGGGAGAGTTAGCACTTTATCTGTCTTTCATTTGTATTCATGGAACAAGACTTTTGAAGATGAAATGGGAGGGGAAGAATAATCATAGAATATAAAGTGGAATATAAATTATCAATATATAATTACTGCATAAGATAAGTTGTTATAAACTGGACTGTGATGTATCGCATGATGGAAGTCTGGTTCTAATTGGGCAGATGTGGTTGTTTATGTGTAGAGTTAATATGTTTATAAAACAATACAAAGGTCTAAATAAAACAAACGAGAGCAAGTAAAACAAAGGAAACTGGCATATAGCTATTGCTTTTGATCCTGTTTGCAATAGACAAGGCTTGCAAATGTCAAACATTATGAATCACTATTGTTAAGGCATTTCCAAAAAAAATAAATATTTTTAATATATATTCTTTCAGATAATGTGGATATAGTCACATCTCCAGAAAAAAAAATTGGTTGTTGTTTATATCCCACAACCTACATGAATACTTTTCCCAAGACAAGTAACACAACAAATGTAGCTCTCAAATTCTGATTCCTGGGAGGTCACTGAACTCCATTCAAGCGCATCATGAAATAGCTGCAGAGCATCTGCAAGAGTTTTAAATCACACCAGTGGCCTGTCTAGTTCAGAATTTAGTTCTGACAATTGCCAGCAAAAAGTATATGAAAATAATACAAATAAGACATTTGTTTGTAACAAATTTATATAGCCACCCACCTCACACATAGGTGACTCCAGGTGGCTTATAAAAAATTTAAAAACCCACCATATAATAAAACCTATTAAAAGAACCTTCCCTCATGGCAGCAACACACAATGAAATCAGCCACTTGATAGGCTCCTTCTACATTCACAGTCACAGGCCCTCTGACAAAACCACATTTTTTACGCCTTTTAGAAAAGTAACAATTGAAACATACCAACTGTACCTCAGGGGGAACTATATTCCATAAAGAAGGGGCCACCACCAAGAAGGCCCTTTTCTGTAGTCCCACCAGATGGCAATTCCTAATTGATACAGATCTAAGACTAAGCATAATGATGCAGTATTCTCCCCTCCCCACAACTGGTATAGGGAAACAAGCTTCTGATTCTGGAAATAATGTAGTGAGATTATGACACATAGCCATTATTAGGAATTCTTGAGCTTTTTATCTGGAGTACCTTGTTAGAAAGTAAGTGCAGTATAGTGGTGAAGGCCCTGGACAAGGCTCAGAAAGTTCAAGTCTACTCTCAGCTAAAGAAGCTCAATGGATGATGAGCCAAGTACTCTCTCTCAGATAAATGTGGGCATTATTGTGGAGGAAAATTGAATAGGAGGTTGTTATGTCCAGGGATTTATGGTCCTGGAAGAAAGGCAATATAAAAATCCAAACGGATAAAGAACACCGAGACCAGCCAGCCACAAAATGGGAGCAAATATGGACAAAGACATAGTGTAAATATAAAGAAAGGATAACATGTTATGATCAGAACATCTATTTTAACAAGAGAAATATTCCAGCATTATTAAAGTAGCAACATTTTAATCACTTTTTATTCCACGTTACACATTTTGTTTACCTATACAGTAAGTACATCCAAGCAGAACCAAATCTGGTGAGCAAGGAGGCTCTGAGATCCAGAGGAATGCTGAGATCAGGAAGTAAGGGTGGCTTAAATCTTTTATCAAGCCAACCAGGTTGGTGTCCATCACTACAGCTTGTGGATAGTGAATTCCATAGTTTGATTATTTGCTGTGTTACAAAGAACTTCATTTTGTCTTTCCAAATCTCCCATTATTCAGCTTCATTAGGTGATGCTCATTTTTGAGTATACGGAAAGAAAGCAAGAAATGTCTTATTCCATTTTTCATTGTTTAATCTCATACTTTAGTCTATTTTTTTCTCAGCTAAAAGCCTTATAAGTTGCAATTTTCCTTTATTTTTTCAGTTAAATATTGTTTTCAGAACAGTGACCAAACTAACCTCCCAACACAATTACACCAAAGCATTTTGTTACAATAAAATGTAGATTTGCAGAGTCTTTCTCAGCAGTCTTCAGATACCACAGACATTTTTGTTCAGACTTCACCTCCAAATAATGGGCATAGTCCTTTATTTCTAAAGCCATCCAAAAATTGATATCATTTGTGTCACTTATTCAATAAATGTTTTTGCATAATTATATAAAATGTGGTACAGGTAGTCCTCGACTTACAACCACTTGTGCAGTGACCATTACAATGGCACTGAAAAAAAGTGATTTATGACAGTTTTTCACACTGTTGCAGCATTCCTATGGCCATCAAAATTCAGACATTTGGCAACTGGCTCATATTTATGACAGTTTCAGTGCTATGTGCTGAAGAGCTCAAAGGATTGTTAGAGACCTCACACATCCACTTTTAGGTCTGTTTCTGTTGCTTCCCTCTGGGAGGAAATTTCGAAGTATTTCTAGGAGAATCTGTACCCGATTCTGTAACAGTTTTGTTCCCTATGCTATCTGTCAACTTTAGAGTTGTTATTGTTGCTCCTAAAGATGCTTTTCAGGAGGCAACTGGATTTTCTTGGGTTTTTTTACTTTTGAAGACATTTCATTTCTCATGTTTTTGTTGTGATTACTATATTTACCATCAGATAGCTAGCCAAATGATATTAATCACTATATTCCCTAAAAGAATACAATCACTTGTCTATCATCCCAAATGATTTGCTTTTAATAGGCTGATTTAATACGACTGAGTCCCTGAGCGCACTTTAAAAAAACTCTGAAATGTTGGACTGGAAACAGAATATGTTCAGTCACTTGAGGTGCCATGAGTAAATTATTGATTAACTCCGCTAGCCTATTAAAGTTAAACTTGACTTGTAGCCCTCTGAATTCAGTGGAATTGAATGGTACTTTATTTTTGCTAGCTCCTACCACTTGTGTTTTGCAGGGTGTATTTTGAGTCCTCAGAATCTGAATCTGTAATTTTAAACTATGTTATGACAGAACTGGATCTCCAATCAACATGCACCTTGTCTTTTTGAGAAGAGTCTGCATTGCACTGCTTTTGTTGCAGCTGGCTCAAGACATTTTGCTATCTAAAATAGATAGGTGTCCATAACTTCTTCCTCTTCCTTCTCTCTTCCATTCCTAATTGGGGGTTGTTTTTTTCTTTCATCTGTTAGGTGGAGGCATTCCCTGTGTCTATTTCACTCCTTGGTGTCTTCCAGGAAAAAAAGAGGACCCTCAGAGTGAAGAATTGTGGCAAAAATTGCATTAAAATGTGTTTAGCCCAAGTATCAGCACTTATCTCTCCACAAACTGGAGAATTTATTTTTCTTTTCTATTGAAATGTCAGATAAAATTGCTGAAAACAGATATGGTAGAAAAAGTTCAATGATTTTTTTGTATATTTTAAGTTTCTGGCATGTCAGTCTGAGGTGGATTCTTCAAAGTAATTCAGTTGTGGGTGTGGAACTTGAAGAAGGAGAGCCCAGGCAACTTGGAATGAGTTGTGCCACTTCAGCCTTCACATAAACAATGTTTTGGAACAAGCTCCAAAGTTTTTTGAATGAGTCATTACAATTGGGGCACTGAATAGAAACACCTGGCAGGCAGAATGAAGGTGATATTGTTAAATATGCAAATATTGTAAGGATTCCCAGTTGCTGGCCCATAAAAGCAAACAATCATTTTGAGTTTTCAGAATGACATCAGTCACAAAACATAGTGATAGCCTTCAGTATCTGAGATGCATATGTTATAGAAATTAAAAATATATACCTTTAAATAAAGCAACCTGTTTCTTGTTAAAAACTGGGCATTAAAAAATCCTGTTGAGCTTGAAATGAAAATGGTTTAACCGTGGTATGACTTTAAGGCTACAATCTTTTGTGTATTTTCCTGGGGTAATTTTAATTTAACTTAATAGGAATATCTTATGCATACATAGCACATAACAAGTCCTCATAGATGACATTGTTTGATTGAAGGAACCTGGAGCACACTCATACTGCTTGATCTCACTGGGAGTCTCTCTAAGAGATAGATGGTCCCTCAGATAATCAAGGCCCATGCAATGTAGGGTTTTATAGGCGATTACCAGCATTGTGAATTGTACTTGGAAGCCAACTGAAAACCATTGTACTTCACAAAGCAATGATGATACATGGGAATATTATGGGGCATCCACCAATGCCTGTAATACTGTATTCTGGACTAGCTGTAACTTCAAGAATAGCCTCATGTACAACACATTGCAGCAATCCAGTCAAGAGATGATTAGGGTGTGAGTGTCTGCCTGAAAGGCCTCCAATTCTCGGAAAAAGGTGTAACCTCTAAAAGGCCTGCCTGGTTACAGTTACCACTGCTCCTTGAGCAGGAACCTATGAGTCCAAGAAAAGCCCCTGATTGCATAGGAATCTTGAAAGGGGAAGTGTAACTCCATCAAAGACCAGACATGAAAATCTCTCAGATCTAGGGAACCCAAATAATCACAGCTACCTGGTCTTGCCAGGCTTGGGATTGAGTGTGTTCTTCCTCATCCAGATATGAACAGCTTTCAGACTCTGGGTTAGAATATTGACAGCAGCACTTGGATGGAATGGGTCAAGATATATAATTGGATATCATCAGCATATTGATAGTATGAGAAAATAACAGACAATATTACCCTGTTATTTCATGTAGATCAGAGTTCTCTAACCTTTCCAGTTTTACGGACCAGGGTGGTTGAGGGGAGAGGGGATCATTTCACATGAGCGGCTGGCAAATTAGCATATTGCCCCAACAATCTGCATCTTCATTTTACTGACCTCGGAAGGATGGAAGGATGGATCAGCCTTGAGCTGGTCAGGATCAAACTCCTGGCATTTAGTTTGCAATACTGCATTCTCATCACTATGCTACCACAGCTCCTACTGAAATGTTCACATTTTTCAGCTCTTATTGCTCCAAAGTAATCCTTAGCTCGAAGTATTTAAATTGTTAAATGCAAGTATAAAAATACAGTATGATGCAGAAAAAATGTAACACCCCCCCCCCCATTTTTTAAAGTATTTTAAATTTTATCTCGGGTTTCTCTCTACTGGGATACTGGCAACGGGGGTGGGGAGGGAACCATCATGGACATACAATGCAGTGAGAAAAAAGAATGAAGGAAGATGAATATTCTGTCCCTCAACTTTTTCTCCAAGGAATAGAAAAACCTTGGCCAGATTCTCAATGATAACATACCAAGTGTTTACAAATTCAGCAGGGTTACAATAACCTTGGCAAACAGCCTCCAAGTAGCCAATTTGCAACGTAGAATTTTATTCTAATGGAATGCTAAAATTCAATATTCTTTCCAGTTGATAGAAATGTCCTTGATCTTGTTCTTTCTTTAGACTTTCTTCCAGGAGCTCAATCCCTGGGCATCACAATCCCTTCTCCAATTTTCCTATACACTAATGCCCACACTTATCTAAGATAGAGTACTTTGCTCAAGGTCATCCAGTGAGCTTCCTTGGCTGAAAGTGGACTTGAATTTTATGATCCTTGTCCAACGTCTTCACCACTACACCGCACTGGCTCTCTAAAAAGGCCCTCCAGATAAAATGTTTGACAGTTCCTAAGGCTAACAATTTCTATGTCTGGTAATCTCACTTGATTATCTCCAGCATCAGTTTCCTTGGTAGGCGGTAGGATGCACTTTTAAGCTGACCAGTAACTTTGAAAAAGAATTTGCTTGGAAAGGCTTTCAGTTCATTTGAGCCTTGCCACCATTTTATTGTCATATTTTACAGGGCTGCAAATGGTCCTTATGCTAATTAACTTATATTTTGATATTTGTTATATTTTTATATTTTAAAGTTTAAAGTTACTATAAACTATGTCATACATTTCAAACTTCAGCTCTGCTTGTGCCCTAAATAAATAAATAAATGAATTGTGAAATCAGCCTCCTTAATCCTCTACCCTCTGGCCAAATTGGGCTGGTCAGCATGCCTGTTGGAATGATACTAATGATTAGGGTATTTATTTTATTGCCTTCCTTTATCTTCCCCAGCTTTCTTTTTAAAAAAAATTCAAGGCCTCCAGACAATCCCACATTCACAGATCACATTCACCAACACTGGAAAGTAATTCACAGAGTTTGTACCTTAAAAAAACCCTGAGCGTCAGCACAATTTATTTTTGGATATTTGTTGTTATTAAAATGATAAAAGATAACTGTAGCTTACACCTAAAATATTTGGGGAATGGAGTAAAGGAAAATGTGTGCATGTGTGAGTGGGGGAGAGAGGGGAGGAGAGAGAGAGGCTGCTATCTTGCAAATTACCTGGAAGTAAGGAATGAATTAAGCAATACTTATGCTTGAATAACCATGGCCCAAACTGAGTTGCTGATGATCATGCAGTATTTCATGATCTCTTCTGTAACATAGACAATAAGTGGGCATTCCCATCAAACCCGTATGACCAGTTCAAATACCAGTTTAGAAAGGGCAATAATAGGAGTAGGGGGAAGACTTCTGTTTCCAGTTTAGGAAACCAGAAGACTGTCACAAATCCATTGTGTGTGTATGGGCGGGAGTGCTGTTTTTTTTTTAAAGGGAGTCTTCACTATGGATTATATGTTCTTTATTACAATGTACTGTTCACAGGAAAAGAAAAGGAAGTGTGCAGATTAACAAAAAAACAGAAAGGAAAATGCTGGTGTCTGAATGAAATGGCTAATCGTTTCCTGTTTTATGAAAGTTTCAGAATGTTCACATGACATAAATTTTACTTTTATCTAGAGTCTGTATCAGTAGAAGTGAGGAAGGCACACATGCCTCCTCAAAACAACAGACTGAAATGGTCAGGCACAACACACATTTTGTGTCTTCCAGAGCCTCCAGTTAGTGTTGACAAAGCCTTTATTTTGTTTTTAAAAGCTGTTCTCATTCCACTTGATGAAAATGGCCTTGCCTTAAAAATCTTGTCAGAGGGAAAGAACAGCTTAAATAAATACTAATGAGTGACTACTCTTGTTTAGGTAAGAAATGGCCAAGGGATGTGTCAATATCCTTTCATTATCCAGTCCTTTCATTATTGTGTAAGTCGCTTGGTTTCCCTTCCTTCCAAGAAAGTCTGAATCCTCAGTTGCAGGAAAAATTCTATCCTGTTTAACATGGCAAGGTTGGGAACTGAAAAGCTCAGGATGGTACACATGCTGGAACGTGTTCTTCTTACTTACTTATTTATATTCTGTCTTTATTATTTTTACAAGTAACTCAAAGTGGCAAACATATCCAACACATCTTTCTCCTCCTATTTTCCCCACAACAGCAACCTTCTGAAGAGGGTTATGCTGAGAGAGAGTGACTGACCCAAAGTCATCCGGTTGGCTTTCATGGCTAAGGCAAGACTAGAATTTACAATCTCCTGCTTTCTAGGCTGGGGCCTTATCCACTAGACCAGACTGGCTGTTTTATAGGCCCCAGACCAACAGTCGTAATTTTCAACAGTCTTAACCTTATATTCAAAAGGCACTCAACATGAGTAGCACTCTTCCAGTATTAAACTGGTATCCAAAAATAGTCTAAACATTAGCAGATAGACATGGGTAGGACTGCATTATGCAGCAACAAAGAAGCTAACCTCTCTCTCACTACACTGGGCAAACTCCCTACCACCCATCACCAACCCAACTGCTGGTCAGTTGCTGTTCAGACTTACCGAGTTTCTGAAGCATAAATCATGAGTGTTGATTTACAACTATACTCTCATGCTGCCCAAAGCAGAATTGCCCTAGAAGTCAGTGCCCATGAAACAGAGATGGATATAATTTATCTTTCACCATTCTAAGGGGGCTTATAAGTACCAGTCTGATCTCACTTTATGAAGGTTACCTGACTACATCACAGACAGAAGTACGTTGGATTATATCTATGGGAAAGTTGCATTGTTCTAAGCAAGGGGTGAGGAAAACTGTTTTAATACAGACATGGCTTAGGGTGGCTTAAGGCTGCCTCAAATATGTTCAAGGGAATCGGATGAAGGCAACCTCATGGGGTTGTGACAGAGAAAATAAGCTGACAAGGCATTTTTGTGCCGCAGCTAGATGCAAGTGAGAAAAGACAGTCTGAAGGAGGGAAAAAAACAAAACTGTTTCTCTCTTCTTTTCTGCAGTGCCAAGAATATTGATGCAACTTTTAAAACTTTCAACAGTTGGTTGCAATTGAAAATGCATAGTAGAAATAAATTAGGGAGACAGACTAAGCCAAGAACAATGAAAACCATAAGAGAACAGAAGAATTTGAAGCCAAATCATTAAATGGCAAATATTCCTCTTTCTTTTTTATCATACACTCACCTATGTACTGAAGCTTTAAGTTGTGGTGAGTTTTAGTTTTAAGCCACTGAGGCAGCCAATCTTGTCTGATAGGTGTAATTATGATTATGATCAATTGGATATGCCTAATATATTGTAGGGATTATGGGCCTTTTCGATAGCTGGCAAACCACATCAGGAAGGGTCACATCAACACATGCATTCGCTCTAGATAAACTGCAGCCGAGAGAAACGGCACGTAGATAACTTTAAGGAAATGAGTCTAAGGAAGTCAGCTGAATGGAACACGAGCTAAGCATGAAGGTATCACGAGCACACCCAAACATTTGTTAACCAATCATTTATGTACAAGTAAGATCAGATGAGTTTTTGGTACCCTATCCGCGACTGCGATAAGCAAGTGGTGCTAAATAAAAAGGGAGCTCGGACATCTGTTCGCTGTGCCTTCCTGCAACTGAAACTCCTTGTGTAATCTGACTGATCATTTGAATGCAACATGGAAAGTGATTTTCAAGAATGCCATTTGATTGCCTTCCTAGAAAGCAAACTTGCTTTCAGAGTGCTGCCAAATAACCAGTGCCTTTTCTTATCCATGTCATATGAATAAGGTAGCCACTAGGAGTTTAAATTAAGAAATACTGCTTTTGACAGCTGTGTTTTGTAAGATAGTCAAAGAATAATCTTAACTTGTTTATCAGTGTATACATTTTTATTTAGGATGTATAACAAGGACCATGGGGCAAATGTGTATTTCTTTTTTTTAATATATAATTTTTATTTATCAAGTTATCAAAATATAAAGATAATGGGAAAGTGGGGGAAGAGGAAGGGGAAGAGAGAAGGGGGGAGGAAAAAAAAGAGCATTAACTTCCAAGTGTTTTCAACGCAGTAGAATAAAGGTAGTAACATTACAGCCTCAACTTTTTACTTTTGCATATTTTGTATATGCCAATTTAGTATATGCTATTAATTTATATAACAACAAACTTAACTAATTAGCAAATCCCAAAGTCAGGTTCATTTTTTCTGTCCCAAGCACCCAATCTAGAAGCAGTTTTAAAGTGGAAATGAAACTGGATATATTATTTTCTTTGATTAAAGCAGTTAATTTAGCCACTGCTGCAGCAAATTATATTTCTTAAAAGCACATGTCTGTAATTCTATATAGTATATCTGTAAAACACAAAACTGCATGTTCACCTAATGTCGTTATTATCACTACACAATAGTACACAGTAGTGACCACTGGTTCCCTCTCTAACAACTTTGGATGGGTCCTTCCGTGATTCGATTACCGAGATAGAGGATTCAGAGACAAGCCAGACTCAAGAGCGGAGTTAGTTTTCTGTTCATTACAGAATCTGGCCTTTTTAAGAGGACTAAGGCAGGGTCCCTGGTTCATACAGAAGTTTATGAAAAGCATGTTGGGCCCGTGAATTCAGTGCTACCAACTCTTTAGCATGAAATGACCACATAAGGTGAGGGAGGAACAAATAGTTAGGGACACAATCTCCCCTCTTTGTCCCTCTGCCTACTCATTATCTAAGATCTGATTCACTTCATTCAGCCTTCCTTGCCAGATTCACACATATAGAACACATGCTCTCTGACTTTCCTTCTGTCGGGATACTGTTAACCAAGTACCAGGCTTTGTCTTTCCCTGTAATTTTTTTCCTTTGTTTAACTCTTTCTCTTATAACTACAAGACCTGTTTCAGTGCACCTTGCTCAGGTTAGAGTGCTCCCATACAGATACAAAGCTCTTCTTTCACCTTCAGTATAACGAAGGCACCATTAATGTTCCCATACCAGTTTGCTAACCCAATCCACAGAATTGACCCGCACATGTATTGGCCCCTGAAAGATTCCTGAAAGATTCTGGCTTATTACTACAGAATAGTAATTCTGTTAAAAGAAGAGTTACAGAATGTAGCCTTTGACTGACTCTGCTGCCTGCCCCACTGAATTTTGGCAAATCTAATTCTTGATAGTTTTCTTGTGCTACGAAGCCAATCCTGTGTTCATATTGTAAAGAATTTCGGAGTCAAAACTCTGCTAGAATGGTTATGTGCACTTGGGAAGTTGAAGCTTTATGAACTCTGAAATAAATCTATTCCTGGAACTCTTACCTCTGTCTGTGACTCTAAGGCTGATTCTTCTAAGCATTCTTTGGGAAAAGTCTGAGACATAGTTGTCAGAAGTGAGTCAGGAGCAGGAAACCAGCACTTCAGAGCTGAGCCAGAGTTAAGGAACCAAACTAGGGAGTCTCACAGGTTTAACAACAAATTATGAAGCACACAAGCATGTCTTTCATTCCCCCCAAAGTATAGTATTTCCTTCTCTTCTTTTTTTAAAAAAAAAATAATAATAATCATGGTACAATATTATATTCAGCAGTTCCCTAGTCTCCATGAGTGGCATTCACTGAAGTGGAGCCAGGGCAGACAAATGTTGGATGAGTTGTGACGCTCCCCTACATACATGCGTAGGCATGAATATGATCAGGACATTTTTTTTCCTCTAACAATAATGTGTTTTCTGATGGAACAGTTCTATAAATGCTGGGTGCATTGCTTCAGAGGCAGGATCATAAATCTTTTATTTCTGCACGCATTCATTCAGCCTTCCATTAAGGGATGTCAGTCAAGGGTTTTTTGTTTTTTTTGGGGTCGATATTTTTAAAAACAAAAATAGAATACTTTGCAGGGTAGGGGGTGGGGGGTTCTGAGTCTAAAGCTACTGTTTGCTCAGACTTTCAAGCAAAATCATGTCCCAAGTGAGACCTTGACTGTAATAATTCTTGTCTGATTCCAAAACTCATATTTCACTTATTAACCTCCAACACGTAACGCAATTAAAGTACATAAAAGCCTGTCTTGTTACTCAGCAAAATAACAGTGGCCCCCTTTTTGCTTAAACCACAGGTTCTTAAATTATGACTCAAGGACCACCAGAGGACTTTAAATTATTTCTCAGAATTAGGAGGCAAATGCTAAATGGGCTGTAGTGTGTGTGTGTGTGTGTGTGTGAATGTGTTTGTGCATTCTACCACCTGTTCTTTCCCCCCACCCCCTGCCTCCCCAAATCGGTTTGAAACTTTATGAAAATTGAATGAGAAGGCAATTTGCCTCTTCAACAGTAGAGGTGAGTGCTGAAATTTCAAAAGAAGCATCTCATTTCATGAAAGGCATGGAGAGGATCGTGCCCTCCAATTTTGAAGTGCAGTGAATAGTGTCTAGGACAGGGTCTTCTCAGTAGTAACTCCCCCTGAAAAGCTCTCTCCAGTATGGTGCAGCTGGCATTAACTTTATTGCCTTACTGGTGCCATGTTATATTAATGCTTCCAAGCATGTTTAATACTCCAGTGCTGTTTTTTTTGTTACTGCTTTGCTGTTTATATTGTGCATTTTCATATTGTGTTTGATTGTGAATTTGATGATTGGCATTTTTTTTATTTTTATGGTTTGGGGTTATTATAATCCTTGAGAATTTTTTTTTCTTTTTTAAATATGATTTTTACTGAAACTTTAAAAAAAGATAAAAACTAATCCAAATGAATAGAAAAGAGGGAAGAAAAAAGAAAAAAAACATAGAGAAGACAAAAACGCAACAAAAGAAAAAAAATAGTTTTCAGAAAAATAGGAAAGAAAAAAGATATTAAAAAATGGCTTCTGATATTTCTTACAGAAATGTACCAACTATACATTTTTTATTTTATATCAGACTTATACAGTTGGTGCACTTTTTCCAAAGAGCAGAAAATACCCTCAGAACAGGTGAAGAAAGAAAATTCTTTCTGAAGGCTGTTTTTTAGTTCCTAAACTGACATCTGACAATACATCAGCCATGCAGTAAATTTAGTTTTCTATTCATCCTGTTTACACTTATGTGAAGCACATTTAAAACCACATTTTATAACCTATGATACAGGTTTTAAGAGGGGAAAAGCTGCTACTATATTTTGGCATGAAATTAGATGCACTGGGTTCTTACACAATAATTTGGCACTTTAAATGAAAAATGCTTGTTGTACATGTGTAGAAAGCATTTCTTTCTCTCATATCTCTATTCAATTGTCTTTTTTTTATATTTGACTCTTTATGACCCATTTGTTTAAAATGAAATTAAAAGGGACGCTTTTGTCATTAACCTTCACTTTATTCAGCTTTGTTATGCCAATTTCCATAGTGGAACAAAGAATCTCATGTAACAGCATCCATGCACACAAATGCAAATCTATAACTTCAGACTGACATTATCTACATATTTATTTAGGAATAAGCTCCTCTGAGCTAGATGAATAATAAATAATAGTAAATAAAAAATAACAAGCATATATATAGGATTACAGCTTTGGAATTAGACATATACACTATTATTTAGCTGCTGAACAATGTTGCTGCTAGTCCACTAAATAGTGTGTAAAATCAGGCTCTATGGGCTATGTGGGAAGTGGTGACTCTTCTATCTAGGGTGACTGAAACCTTAAATTAAAAATAATAATAATTGATTGCAAAAGGCAGTTTCACTTGGAACAGCTTACATCCTATCCCAGGTCCTTGGGAAGGATTTGATAAGTGAATAAAAATGCCAAATCCAGTGTAAACATCTGGCTGACTATGCAACCAACCATAAAAATAGTATCAAGATCTGAAAATTAAAATTGAAAAATAGTGGCATAAAGCCAGCTCTGGTGTTTCCAATGGCTACCCACTGGGTGTCATACCAAAATATCTTCAATGGTTCCTAGAAAATTTGCACATTAACAAGATTTCCAACAATCAAGACAGGATAAAGAAAAAAGCCTTAAAGGAGATTGACAGCTAGCGCATGAAATTGTGGCACTGCAGCGTCTCCACAGTCAGGGGATCACCGTTTGGGATCTGGTTGACAACCGGTTCACAAATACAACATCACAGCATCCCATTGTCCCATAATTGCCATTTGCAATCTTCACTGCCAGGGAAGCCAATGGGAGCTTGCAAATGGTGATCACATGATATTGCATTTAACAACTGTATGGGATTCGCTTAATAACCACAACCAGAACTGATCTCCATTACCGTTGTTAATCTACTACTATCTGTAGTAAGACAGGATTTTGTTATATATGAATATTTTGATGCTTTATTTATATGATTTATATGGCTGCCCATCTCATCCATCTCACAACAGTGGAGGTTAAAACAACCATTAACCATCAAGTTGCCAGAGATCAAAACAATAAACCCAACTCATAAAAACAACACACCGATAGCAACAAACCTAACCTCCTTTGGTCCAAACAAGTGGGGGAACGGCCAGGTCTTCTGTGCTTTACAAAAGGATAACAAGATCAAAGCCAATTCTGGAACAACACTGCTCCACAGTGCAGGCAGAGAGACCACAACTTGTAGGCCGAACAAGAAGGCACTCGGATTGCAGGAACTTGACCCCTCTTTGTTACATTTGGTGGGCTGAACAGAAACAATGGGAGACAGGCAGCCACACAAATAGCCTGGCATACCTGAATGCACTTTTGGCCCTTGGCAACCAGTCATATTTACAGCCATTTGCAATGTCCCATGGTTGGAACCACATTTTACAATGGTTTTGTAGAAAACTGGCATTTACTTCTGTTCTTTGACAAAACCAGTCCATAGTAAGCCAAGGATTCATTTAAATACCGTAGCATTCATGTCACAACCATGGTGTTCACTTAGTAACCACTGCAGAAAAGATCATAAAATTGGTTGATCATGTGACTAATCATCCCAATTTATGACCGTGATGGGCAGGGTCCATTATGCTAGTAACTCAAGGACTACTTGCACTTCATGTAGGACTTGATAGGAGAGAACCAACACTTGGAAGCCAATAAGCCTGTGGAGCAGCAGTATTGTGTGGATATGAGAAGAAACACCCAAAACTATCTGGGCTGCTGTGTTCTGGACCAGCTGCAACTTTCAAATGTTTTCAAAGGCAGCTCATGTACCTTACGGTAAGTCCATGAGGGGGTGACTGATGCATGAGGTGCTTGAGCTGGCCTGTCACTCCAGGAAATGGACACAGTTGGTGCACAAGACAGACCTGTACAAATGTTCCTGAAAGCATGGGAACTGGTGCTCTTCTTTAAAGCAGGAGCCATTGACTCCATGAGGGTCCCAAACCGTACACCAATTTTGACACACAGAGTGAAAGATGGAATGTCTCCAGAGCCAAAGTGCTTTAAAATCCACAGCCACTTATTAGGTTTGAGTCAAATTCTTCTATCCCATGCAGATCCACACCGGTTCTAGGCACCTCAGCAGCGACACAGCCCAGGAAAGAAACATACAACTATATAACATCGGAATACTGATGCAACCACATGATGATTCCATGTTGACAAATGACCTGTCTCAAGAGATTCAAGTAGATGTTAAATAGGAGCAAGGAGAGCATAAAGCCCTGAGCCACCCCATAAAGCAGAGGACTTGGACTTAATATCTGGATGCCAATTGGAACTAGGCCCTGAGAAAGGAGGAGAACCTTGAAAATACTACGCTTTGAACACTATATGTATAAATCTATCTATCTCTTTCTTTCTCTCTCTATACATACACACATAAATGTATGCAAGTAGACCTCAGAAAGAAAAGCAATTGGAAGTGAAACATAGGAGAGCAGGGAAACAAGGGGATTGTCCAGTGGGAGGACTTGGTAGCTTACAGTCTTGACTCAATACTTTAAAAACTATTGCTAAAGTGTTTCAGTGTGGGCAGGATTTATTTTTTTTTTAAATCTGCCTAGAGTCAAGCTGACATGAGCACAGGGCAGGAAAATCTTAAGCTGTAAATAATGATGTGCCCTATCTCTTACTACTTGCTGGATTTCATATTTGCTTAGGGCTCCTATTCTACCAGTCAATGCTGCTTGAGCTTTGCATAAACTCTTCTATGACTTGCAATGAAGAATGATACAGATAAACTATAAAGCAGGGATTTAGTTGCTAAATTAACAAGTACGTGCTTTTTTAAAAAAAAAAGGAAATATAAATTTCTCTTTCAGTTTGAGACCTTCAAGAAATGCTATAAAATTTCCCCCCTTCTTTCCTATTTTTTTTTCTCCATGCAACACTGCCTAGAAATATTAATAAAGAAGATTATTGTGACGTCAAAATAAAACCTACTGTAATTTAAAAGAAAAGCCAACTAACTGGGTAATCCCTCGTTCAGTTTCAACAATGGGCAACCTCATTTATAACTATTTCTGGCATTTTAATCAATTGTTTGATTAAAATAGAGAAGGGAAAAGTTTGTTGAGCGTCAACAACAAATCAATCTGATCCAGGGTGCCAGCTGAATCGCTTGCAAGAAAAAGTTTTCTAGACCCCCTTTTTTTTTTACTATGTCTCTGAGGCAAATTCAAGACAGCCTGTCCAGACACTCTTGGCTTCCTAACAGCACACCAGCCTGAAAAACACAACCTACCATCTGATCATTCGTCCATTATGTCCTTTCAGATTGCAATCCCTTTACAGTGATACCTGGATGGCCATTACATGAAACTTAAGGACAATACAAAGGATTTTCATGCAGAACAACTGATAACATTCGCATCCATTATTATACGGTGGGGATAAAAGAAGGGAAAGTTTCTGTCATTTCAGATGACTGATATTGCCCCTATTATCTACAGCAAGGGTGAGGAACTTCGGCCCTTTTATGACTTATTGGACTTCAACTCCCAGAATTCCTGAGCCAGCCATGCTGACTCAGGAATTCTGGGAGTTGAAGTCCACAAATCATAAAGGGGGCATAGTTCCCCAGCCCTGCTCTACAGTATACCCATCAAAACAGATAGGTCTTGACATTGGCCATTTTTCCCCATTTTTCATCCCTCTGATCTCCTAGTAAAAATGTAAATGGGCCCGTTCGCTGCAACTCTCAATGAACCGTGCCAGCTTGTTGTCATCTCGACACGTAATTCTGCAGCCGAGTCCACACATTTCAACAGTCACTTAATAGAGCAAGCCACAAGCCCGGCCTTAGCGTGACCAGGACTGTCTGCCAGGAAGCTACCATGGCCCTTCAGCTACTTCTTCCAAATCGGGACACGATTCATTATGAATGCTTGCATTGCTGCTCTAATTAGGTCTGGGAGAGGTTGAACAACCCTGCTACAGTCTTGCTGAGGACCCATACAAAAATAAAGCCTTGTTCGAATGAGCAAGGTGAAGGGAGAAGGCCTAGCAGTCCCAACTGTCTGGCCAGCAGTGAAAGAGTCCTAATCCACAGTGAGGTTATTTTGCTTCATAAACTGTGAGTATGTAACCTGCAGGAGGTCTCCCTGTAAAATGAATTATAGAAAGGGAGATGTGATAATTAACCGTGCATTAGCAAATATCATGACATAGGGGGGCTTCTGTTTTCTCTATATTTTGACTAATAAAAACATGACTTTGTTCAACAAATGATCATTTAGGCTACGGAATACCAGGCGTACTGGAAGAACACAGTAAGCAATAGAATATCACAGGAGGACTCAGAATTTCCTTGCATAAAAGGCTGTTTAATAGGCTGGCTCCATTCTATGCCGTTCACAGCACTAAGAAACCAGAATGTTGGGGGGACAAATGCAACACGCCTTTAAGATAACAGTGGCCTTGTATTCCTGTTTGCCTCTCAAATGCTTTCAACGTGACAATAAAAGAAAAATATGAAAAAAAAGTGTGTTGTTTTTTGTTTTTGTTTTTAAAGGGAGGGGGCAAAGGAATGGTAGAAATGTAGAATAAACACCTTGAAATATAAACAGAACAATTTCCATCTTTTTCGTCATGAACTGGAGTTAACCAAAGTGGTTTTATAATGCTCAACATAAAACTAACATAGGCCAAGGCTAAGAATAAAATAAAAATTAGCAGGATCTTATGTCTAATGGAGATTTTCAGTCCTCCAAAGGTGCTTTTTCAAAAGGCAACTGGAGAAGTGAACTGCAGAAGCTTCTTGGATGAGAAGTGAAATGTCTTCAAAGAAAAAAATAAAAAAGCACCTTTGGGACAGCAGGATGGTATATGATCATGAATAGTTGATTCATATGAGAAACCTGCAAGGGCTTAGCCTAATATACTTTGTCAGTCTGATCTGCCTTCTACACAACACAAGGCCAGAAGACCTAAAGTTCTTTCTGTTGCTACTGTGCCAAACTGGCAGAGATACATTAACCAGGTGATAGACAAATGCTACAGTGGCTACCATCTGCTTTGTGGTATTCACAGGTGCCATGTCTACATAGTAAGACCTTTTAGGCGATGCATTGTAAAAAAAAATGGCAGTGAAGTATGCCAAGAAAGACAGATTTTTGGGAAGAGAAGACAGGATTGGCATCCCCTAAAATCAAGAGAAATACATGCTCAGAGAGAAGAAAGTGAAGAAGAAGTTAAGAATTAGCTTTGTTTTGGACTCGCCTCCATTTGAAAGCATCCTTTGTTTAAAAATAACTATTGTATGTACAGTACATCTCATTTAAAGAAAAAGAACCACGGGAAGAGAGATTAGAGGGTCTGCATTTGGCCAACTACAGTTAGCAACTGAACATAGATCACCAACCTATGTCCTTTCCAATAAGATGTACAATATTACACTTTAGCAATAGCAATAGCATTCAGGCTTATATATTGCCTAATAGTGGTTTACAGCACTCTCTGGGTGGTGTACAATGTAGAAACATTATTTGCATATTGTCCCCAACAATTTGGGTCCTCATTTTACTGACCTCAGAAGTATGGAAAACTGAGTCAACCTTGAGCCAGTCGGGATCAAACTCCAGGCTGTGGACAACTCATTTAACAATCGTCTTTCTGCTTAACAACAGAAATCCTAGTCTTAATTATGCTTGTAAATCAAGGACTATCAGTAGCTACTAAATAGTACATCTATCCAAATAAAACTTTGACGTGACCGTGGCCTCCATGTCAATTTTTAACTCCACCCCCATCAGACATCTCTAGGGCTAAATGCATGGCATCTGTGTTCTGATCTACATCTCGCCATCCTAATGAAAAAAACGTCACATTTTTTTAAATTTTTGATGTTATCACATTTTATTTAATTTTAAATATTTATTTACAACCTAGACATACATTGCTTCTTTTGGACTTCACTCATAGATTCTAGTCAGGCTGTCTTCTAAATGTATTTTAATTTTGTATTAAATTTTATCTACTGTCTTTTAAGATAGATTTATTAGCACTCACAGCACACTCATGGATACATTACTTGTACTGGTCTCAAACTGTAAACTTGCTGGCTGGCTGGCTGGCTGACTAACAAAACCCAAGCCCTTTTCTTAAAGAGCTGCATATG
This sequence comes from Oxyrhabdium leporinum, assembly GCA_032468155.1. Classification (NCBI taxonomy): domain Eukaryota; kingdom Metazoa; phylum Chordata; class Lepidosauria; order Squamata; family Cyclocoridae; genus Oxyrhabdium; species Oxyrhabdium leporinum. The sequence goes on from JANHFL010004257.1 coordinate 45,283, forward strand.
ATCTCTGATTTCTAGGTCATTCAACACATCCTTTAATATAGGTTCTTTCTCCATCCCAATTATACGTACAATCCTATTGGATAAGAAGGAGATATTCTGCCCTGAAAATTTTTGTAGGAGCCTTATTTAGATAAAACGTTCATATATCTATTATTTTAACTCTGTCTTTCCCAACCAGGAGGTTGGTGTCGTCATGGCTGATAGGATTTGCAGTCAAATACATACAGAGAGAACTAGCTTTGTAGAGGTTTCTCAGCTACACAGCACTGGGAATTAGTGTCCCTTGAGGTGCTCTCAAAATATCCTATCAGGCACTAATATCTGCAGAAAGGGAAATTATTTTAGATGTGAGCTTCAAGGGAAATTCAGGCTGTCTCTCTGAATTTTCTTTTGGCTGTCAAATGATACCAGTCTCAAGTTGGTGTTGTTCCACAGTCCTAAAGAGAAAAATAAACCCTAGGAGGAAGCAAACATTTGTTCCATGTTTACTTTCATTATAACAACTTTTATAAAGAATATGTGTATCTCTGGCTACAGATGATGTATAATTACCACAGGTAATAAGTGAGTAAAAGAACAGGCAAGGAGAATATGGATGGGGATAACAGGATCGATAGCTGAGTATATTGCAAGGACAATATATTTATTTATAGATGTGGCCCTCATAGATAAGTGTCAGAGGGAATCTCAAGTGAGGGGTCAAATGATGAAAGCAATACTGCCTCATTGTGATCCAAGCTCCACCCTTTTTGTATATACCTTCATAACACATGTACGAAAGGGAGGAGCTTACATTGTGATGACATATTGCTGCTTTTGATGAAATGTATTTATGTATTAAGATGTATCTTAAATATATTGTCATGTGCAACTAAGCCAGTTTGGTGCAGTGGTTAAGATATTAGCCTAGAAACCAGGGGATCGTGAGTTGTAGTCCCGTCTTAGGCATGAAACCCAGCTGGTGACCTTAGATCAATCTCTCTCTCTCTCTCCATCCCTCCCTCCCTTTCTCTTTCTCCCTTTCTCTCTCTCTCTCCCTCTCTCTCTCAGCCTAACCCACCTCACAGGGTTGTTGTTGCGTGGAAAAGAGGAGGAGGAAGGGGTTTTACATATGTGTGCCACTTCGAGTTACTTGTAATAAAGGCCGGATTAAAAAATGTAATAAATCAGATCCTACAGATTCTCCATATTGATAAAATATATCCCGTATTTCTTCCAGAAATGCAAATAGCATACAAGCCTTTGTCTTTCTCCCATTTCATCCTCTTCACCACCTTGTGAGTATGAGATAGCAATTGGCCCAGGATTGAGAAATCTTTAGTCCTGATACTCTCAAATCTTGGTGCAGAATATTAGAACAAGCTATCATTGGTCTACATTACTGCACATAGCCATTAAGATGATGCTTTCAAGAATTTAAAAGATCATCAGCAGATGCCTGGAGGCTGATATTAGTAGTTTCATCAAATACCCCAGAAAATGATCTACAGCAGTTCTAATATTTCTTTGCTGCTCACCTTCTCTATAATTAATTCAGCTTCATCCAGGAGGCAAAACATGAAAATAGAGGCGGCTTTTTTTTTTCTGTTGTCAAGCAGAAATAAAGATACCACCCACCACCCCGTACACCCTCATGTCCCAACAACCAGGTTACACACTGTATTTTATACTGATGGATTGTGGTCAGGTGCCCATGCTGTGTATAAACATAATGTGTGAAAAATAATGACCTACTGCAATTTCCATGATCACATCACAGACTCTAGAAATTGCCATCAGAGAAATGGTCTGTGGCCATATCTGCAGTCAGATGTTTAAAGTTGTTGTTATGTCAACAACTAACCCCAGGATCCAAGCAGACTGCCCTATTAGAAAGAGTGGGTTTAGCTGACTAAAGTAAGCAATGAGTGACTAATAGCCTAATCATACCTGGAAGATTAACTGCTAAGGAGCTGGGAAGTTTAGAAGACAGCCTTGCTGTTCAAACAAATGAGAAAAATGCTGTAGTTATGACCAAAAAGCTATGGAGGGGGAAGGAGGAGGCAACCCAGGTGCCTTGGAATATATTAGCAGCAGAATCTTCCCATTGATGATGTTATGATATCAGAATAGCATAAAAAGAACACAATGTAAGTGAGATAGAGACAGTACAGGAAAGAACATCTTGAAGGACTAGGGGTGACATGATAGCAGTGTTTGAATATCTAAGGGGTTGCCACAAAGAAAAGGAAGTCAATCTATTTTCCAAAGCATCTGAAGGCAAGACAAGAAGCAATGGATGGAAATTAATCAAAGAGAGAAGCAACCTAGAACTAAGGAGAAATTTTCTGACAATTAGAAAAATTAATCAGTGGAACGACTTGTCTCTAGAAGTTGTGAATGCTCCAACACTGGAAGTTTTTAAGAAGAGAATGGACAACCATTTCTCTGAAATGGTATAGGGTTTCCTGCCTGAGCAGGGACTAGAAGACCTCCAATGTCCCTTCCAACTCTGTTATTCTGTTATTCTGACTCATTCAGTTTCTTTTCCTGATGAGGCAACATCCTCTTGCTTTCTGTGGGAGCAGGAGGGTCCCTTTAAAATAAGGGTGACCAGACGTTCCAGTTTACATGGACAATCCTGGGTCTGTGGGAGGTATCCTGGGTCTGTCGTGCCAAATGACTTGGTTTCCAGAAATCCACTCACAATAGTGAGCAAAATGGTGATATTTAATTTAATAGCTGGAACAATAAAGTGTGTAATGGGCCATAACACACAGTTGTACTTGATTGGTTGGAGAGTGTGGGCTCCTGCATGAGGCAATCTACATTATGATTGGTTGATGGGTAAGAAGGGGTGTTTCCCTTTTTTCCTGTCTTTTTCTTCTGTGTGCTGTTCTCTGATTTACCTGACAATAGTAATGTGCCCGACTCTCTGCTGTAAATATAGATGTTAAATATATTTATTTATACAAAACTGCAAGTTCATGTCAGCATCCCTGACTCCATTTGGACATCTGCTGCGCAAATTCCGGTCAAAAATAATGGCAACTTCCAGCTTCAAATATTCATTGAAAAAAAAAACAGACAAAGAGGGGGTGGCAGCAAAAAGATAGTGTTCTATATCTTCTGCCTACCCTACTAGAGTTCAGCTGAATTTTTCCAGCCAGGATATGGTAGCTTAAATTACACCTGAGCAAATATTTGAGATCATGGATTAACATTAATAAATAGGTAAATCAATTTTTTATTTATTTATTTTTTTACATTTATATACCGCCCCATTCCGAAGACTCGGGGCGGTTTACAGCTTATAAGCAA
>JANHFL010004257.1:60947-74986 GCA_032468155.1 Oxyrhabdium leporinum
CATCATCATCATCATCATCATCATCATCATCATCATCATCATCATCATCATCATCATCATCATCATCATCATTATGACAAGTCAAAGTAAGCTCGACTTTATAAAAATTAATGCATGTTTTTTAAGCTAGATATTTAAGTATCATTGAGTTGATTCCTTGTGGTTATATAGGCAAGTGCTCACCATCTTGAATTGCCTACGACAGTCCTGTAATTGCAATAATGGAGAATATATGTAGCTCAGAACTAAATTGTTGCTTTTTTGGGGTGTTATCTAAGTTTGATTTTCTTCTTGTGCATGTTTAATTACCAGGTTAGGTAACACAGCCACTGCTCTGAAATGGGAAAGTGAAGATTTTAGCTGTGAAGTTACGACTCCATGTCTTCTCAGCCTTATGTGGGTTTGGGCAGGATGTGTTTCTTGGTGGAGGGGTTTCTTCTCTGATGAGCATGTTACTCTGTCTCAAGCTTAGATGTGTTTGGACTGCTTGCCCCTTTTTCTGATTTTTGCTTCTCTCTTTTAACTAATTGTTAAATGCGGCTTATTTCTGTAGCTGATTGCTAATTTGCCAGTGCACCCAATTAGCATTACATCTCTAGAAATTCTCTTGCATTTTTAGACCTAAAATTGTTTATAACTTCCCAGCTGAAATTGTAGTTGAACTCATTATCCCTCTGCTATGAAATTAATGAATGTGCATCATGTCTTCTGACTGTCAATTGATGTTCATGGATGCCTTCTATCAATCTTCTATCTATTTCACCTACAAAGAAGAAACAGGATATCTAATCAAGACATCCTGCCTAAACCAAAAGAAGGCTGGGAATACAAGTTGCTCCATATTAACATCCAGCTAACTTTTCCCAGCTAACATTTCACAATATTTCACATCCAGCTAACATTTCACAACACTGATGATGTTATTTTAGTCTGGTAATGAAACTCTGCAAAAAAAGAAAACCAAGCTCAGACAACACTAAGAACCCAATTTCCTGTATTCTTCTTTATCCTATCCATCCCCTGTCTTTTCTTTCTTCCATTTACGTTGTCAAATATAACCTGTTTTTTTAAATCCATTATCCTCTCATACATCCAAAGTTTGTGAATTTCTGTTTGCTGATCTCACGAGTTTTTGCTTCTTTTCAATCAATTATGCATTTAATAAGCAAGCTGATTGACATATATTTTGTCTTCTTAATATTTAATACATTTGTGGTTGACTGACAACCACAATTAAGCCTAAAATCTTCAGTTGAAGCTGGACAGTTGTTCAGTGGAGTTTTGCCACATTTTACAAACTTTCTTGCCACAGTTGTTAAGTGAATCACTGTAGTTGTTAAGTTAGTAACAGTTGTTAAGTGAATCTGACTTCCCCATTGACTTTGATTGTCATCAGAAGGTCGCAAAATGACCCTGGGACACTGCAACTGTCATAAATGTGAGCCACTTTCCAAGCATCCGAATTTTGATCATGTGACCATGGGAATGCTGCAACAGTGGCAATGTAAGTGTGAAAAATGGTCATAAGTCACTTTTTTCAGTGCTGTTATAACTTTGAACAGTCACTAAACGAACTGTTGTAAATGAATGGCTACCCGTATTAACAAGATTTTCATTTTCTGTTGTTTCACTTTGATTGTGACTGCTCCTAATTCTTCCTTACTTCTGGTAGATAAAGTAAAATCATCTGCACCTCTCAAATAATAACTGTTTTAGCCACCTTTTTGGATTCCAGCCATCAGTGCTTCCAATTCTACATTTTTTATAATACACGAAGGGTATAGGTTAAGTAGAGATGGGAACAATATGCATTCTTGTCTGAATCACTGTTTCTCAAATTCACTTCTTAACCTAGCCTCTCATTTCACTGAAAACATTCTTCAGAATGTTCATAGTAAGTGTTTCAGCACACCCATTAGCCATAATATATTCCATATTGTGTTATGATCTAGTCAATCAAAGGCGCAGCTCTCCTGTAGCTGTACTCAATAAAGCAATGTTAAACCTCCCTTTTATGCTTTGGGTCTCTCTATTGCCCACCATTGATTAGCTATTTGCTTCTCTGCCTTTTCCCAAAGCTGCCCCTTTATTTGCCATTTCACAGTCCAAGGTGGCTCAATTCCTTTTTGTGAACTGTTAAACAAAATTTGCTGTGTGAAGAATTAATTCAATTATTCAATCAGTTTTCTCTTGCATCTCCTTGTTATGTATGTATGTATGTATGTATGTATGTATGTATGTATGTATGTATGTATGTATGTATTAATCTTTCAGATTCTCTAGCCAGATAGCCTTGCTCCATATTTATTTATTTTTATAATATCTTTGTTAGATTTCAACACAAAACATTAAAATACAAACTACCATAAAGGAAAAAGGGGAAAGGGAATAACAAAACAAATTAAAGTGACAAAAAGTATATATCAAGCCAATACAACAAAAGTTATTTGTTGTTATTAACAATACAAGCAACCTACTCTAAACTTAATCAAATAACCAATAAAATACCTTAAAATAGTAATAGTCAACATACTAAAAAAACAGTATTCATAGAATGCTATTCTCTTAATTTCATCTAAAAGACAGTATATTATCACATGTAAATAGCCTTACATTTAAAGACCTACAGCCTTGCTCCATATTTATTGATGTCAAGCTTTATCTACCACTTATCCTGCAGGTCTGAACAGCTGAACCGGTCATCTACGCATGGTGCTTTCCTATTTGGCAGCTGATGTATTGCTGGTTCTTCCTCAGTTTGCAGTGAAGTCTCTCTCTGCAAATGTTTCTGTCATTCTAAATCCTATTTGTAAAGGATTTTAGAACAATATCATTTGCCTCTATTAGATTTCTCCGATGGTTCCTTTTCAGCATTCTTACTTTAGCTATTAATTTTCCTGTAGGTTCTCTGATTGCCTTTAAAAAAAAAATCACTTGTTTTTTTTATTTTAGCTCGCTCGATTTACTAACATTCTTGGTTAGAACATCTTCCCTTATCCTTTTTTGATGTTGAAAGTTTGCATTCAGTCAATCAGATATCCTCATGTGGGCTTTCTCTCTGTATAGTAAGGGAATTTGTTTCAAAATCCTCTTGATTCTTTGAAATTTGGGGAACATTTTTTGCAGTTGGTTTTTACAATGTCTCTTATTTCTTGTCACAGCGCCAGAGGTTCTCTTTGGCATGTTAAGTGAACTGCAGCTCTTCTTTATATTGATTCTCATTGTATGTCCTTCAGGCTGGCACACTTAACTCTATTTTATGTTTCACATTTAACCTTTATGTTTGACAGCAATAATCCATTATCTCCTTCATAAGCTGAACACAGAAGTGTCTTGGTTTACTGGATTTCTCTTCTCTATCTTCTGTTTTCTGTTAAGAAGACAATTTGATTCCTCTATTGTGCATCTGAAGATGCTCTGTTTAACAATTATTTTTTTCCTTGTTGTGTGGCTGTGGCATTTGTCCTGCCACAAATCAGGAGTCCAGGGAAACAGACTGAGAGATGAATATTACATAAGGTCAAAACAGAATGGAATGGTTCCAGTATGCAAAATCTGGACCTAATTACTCTGCCTGATGATCAAAGTCCTTGGTACAATCCAATATGTGCCTTTAATTATAAGAGCTAGAAAGGTTAGAAGCTACATTTTCACGTACAAAGATTTGAATTATTTGAAACAGGTTTTGTTTTCTAAATAGAAGAAAATGTTTTTCAACAAATCAGAATCAAATTTTATAATTGGAGTATTCAGATCTCAACTCTGCTGAAATTCATCCTTGACATTAAACTTCTAGGATCATTTTCAAGCTCTTTATATTATTACTGATGAATTAAGGAATAAAATTAACTAGCCAAAGCATCATTAAGAGACAGATGAATTTAGGTCTCCACCCTAAAACCTCAGATTGTAGTCTATGTGAACCACTTAAAATAACCTTAAATATACTATACTCATGGTGACTTATGTCATTTGCACAATTATAAGATTATGTGAAGGTCATACATTACACTGATGATGTAATTTCCTATTTAATAGATATTCAGTAAGAACGAACTGTAAGAGATGAGTAAAATGAAAGCAAAACAATTTCCATGTTGTTACTGTACTATACTGTACTACCTTGCAGGCAGCAGATGTGATTGTTTATCAGCAAAATAAGTTAAAAAGAACACAGAGACAGTTTTAGGAAAGATGTACCAGGAAGAATGGGAGGAGGAAGAGTTAGTTAAGGAGGTGATAAAAAGATCTAAGAAATATGCCATAATGTGGTCAAAAGGTTGATAGGAGTTGAGGTCAGCATTTGTAAAGTATTAACTTACGTGGGTTACTTTGGGTTATTGTACTGTATGTGTATGTATGTATGTGTATATGTGTATATGTGTATACACACACACGTACATGCATACATACATACATACATACATACATACACTCACTACGTATTTCCCTTCTTTGTGTTTCTATTTTAAAGAATACCAATCTTTTTTTTCCATTAGAAAGAATAAGCTTTGTTCTATTCAATTGGATTTCTTTGTTTTCGTTTCAGGTCAAAAGGACCTAACTGATAGAACTTGGTTAATAGAAGGAGTTTGGATTTGTCTTTTAGAGGCCAACCCAGCACCACAAAAATTTCTTAAATTAAGGTCTTACTATACTGTTTCCCTAACCGTTAATTGTTTGCTAGTGCCTATTAAATGGGAAATGGTTGGATTATTCACACTTTTCTTACTGTTAGGAGACTAGTCCATCATTGGAAAGGTAAACGTATGGTCCTAGTTACTCAATGGATTGAAGGCTTGATGTTACTTGCACTGTACAAACAAGCTGCTTAAAGGCTTATGTTATACTTGGATGATTACAATGAAATAGAGCCACCCTTTATTGGAACTGTTGTATAAAATAGATTTCTCTCTCTAGCCCTGAAAAACCCTGGTGTATGTATACAGAGATAATTTTATTGCTATTATTTATCCTTTTCTCTTTTTTATTATTTTTTGGTCCTGTTCTGTTCTATAAAATAAAGCCACTAAAAGAACAAAAACTTGAATTCATGGGTAAGATAATTTGGTATATTGTATACTTCTTTGGGCAGACACTCTGGCCTATCAAACATTTTCTGTAGATATCTTTACTTAAAATGATTAAATGGGAAACTAGCAGCCTGAAAAATACCACTCTTCTGCCTCGTATTTAGGGAAAAGGATTCCTCTAAATCAGACACGTCCAACCAGCGGCCCTGCATGGCTAGTAATGTGGCCCCAGAAGATCATAAACTTTTAACATTTTATAAACACACACACAGAAAGAGAGAGAAACAAAGAGAGAGAGAGAGACTAACTATATTGTATATTTTATAGGCAGCCCAAGACAATTTTCCTTCACTCAATCTGGCCCAAGAAAGCCAAAAGGTTGGCTATGCCTGCCCTAGACTCTATATCAGGGGCCTCTAAATTTGACAACTTCAAGACATGTGAACTTCAGCTCCCAGAATTCCCCAGTTAGCATTCACTGTTTCATATGGTTCCCATTAACGTTCCTAGAAAATAATGTGTTGAGTAATTCCACCAGTCCTTCATTTGGAAATTTGACCAATGGACCATAAAAAAGATTAAAGTAAAGGGAGCTTGTATGTAAGTAGCATGTAATATGTAACAGTTTGCTTCTTGGGAAATGAGTGTTTTGTGACTGGCTGTTCTGTTTGCAATAACAATGTGTAAAGGTACATGCACCCTGAATTAAATCACTTGTTGTGAGGGTCTACAACATGCTCCCAAAATTCCAAATGCATCATTTGGCCCAATAAGCTTGGTTACTGCTGATTTAGACTGACAAATCAAATTTATAAATATGTTTGCATCATGAAGATGACATACATTCAGTGATATTTTTCTCTAATGACAAGAAAAAAGATTCTTGGACTTTAGAAAGGGCAAATTATGTGTTTTTCAACCCCTTTTATAAAGTTAATCCTGCCCAGGTCTAAAATCCCTTCTGATGCAACTTCCCATTACAAGTCCCCAGGCTGTGGCTCTTTAGAGCAATTAGAAGTCACACAAAGTCATACATTAGTCTAAAAAGAGTCAGGTTTAATAATGATTCTAGGTATATGAATTTCATCAAATTTGGTTAAAAAGGTGTGACATAAATGCTTTCTTTAAATACATTCTCTTACAGATAATATTCATATTTATAATGGAGCTACTGTGCAATTAAATTTTGCAAATTCCCCCCACCCCACCTAGTTGCCTAAAAAGTCAGCTGTTTCTTCCAACAGGTAATTCCAATAACAAGAATATACAAAAGTCATTGTAGATTGCAGAGTCCTAACCATTTAATCCACTAGGGAGTTACCATTGTGCCTTAGTTAAAACGAAAGCTAATAAGCCAGCTTGTAGCTGGCCCTACAAAATGGATTCACTAGTTGTAAATAGATTGTATAAGATACAATCAAAAGAGGATAAGTGCTCTTATTTTATCACAATGCTCCCCTGTGGTCTGCTGCACTATAGGCCAGACGATTCTCAAGTATATATCCCAGTTATATATTCTTTATAAATCAAACTACAAGAATAACAAAGGTGGCATGTGAATACTTTTAGGATAACCATAGAGCAGGACCATTCCTGCCCCATTAATGCTGCACTTTAGCAGAATCTCTTATTTTAAGTTTTTCAAAATGGACAACAGGAGTCAACCCATACCTTCGCACAGGCCAGGGGTTTTCAAACTTTCTCAAGTCACAGAATTCATTAAAAAAGTAGAACTTTTGATCAAGTGGCAAAGCTCCAGCGATAGAAAAGGCTGTGTTTCTGTGACCTTTCCCCTCTCTTAGTTTTGCACAAACCTGTCGGGTTTTTGTGGAACCTGAGGGCTATGTGGAACACAACCGCAAAAATGCTGACACAGGCAATTCTAACTCCAGGGATCTGAGTGCCTAGAACCCATTCCCCTTGGCAATTCCTGTCCTCTTGAAGTCACAAAGCAGATAGATGGAAAATTCTCTCAAGCTGCATCTGATTTTCCTAGATGCTATGTCTTAAACCCTAAATTGAAGCTGTGCTCTATCTTTTGCTCCTCCTGGCAAATGCCCAACCTTGCTGTCTTCTACGGATGATTTTGGCAAAAATCTGATGCATGCACCATATTTTTCATATGGAAAACACCTTCATTTTCATATAAGGCTCACCGCTTTAATTCTGCCTTCTGCTACACATTGCCAGAGGTTGTTCTTCGGGTTTTATTGATTAACTATTTAAACTTATGCTTCTTCTTTCCACCACTTACAATTCCCAAGGCAAAATGAAACCAGTGATGTGTACAGCTGTGTGAAAAAATAAAACACTGAAAGAAGTCTACATCTACAAGAATAAATGAAAATAACAAGCAACTGAGGGGGAAAAAACATGTAACACTGAGAGGGGACAATAAAGAAAGTCCTATTTGAGCCACTGTGGAAAGTAAACTCCGGAATTTGGATACCATGCACAGGAAAGGCTCTTCCTTGTGTTCTATCTGCAAACCTTCAGGTGTTGGCAGGACATTAGGAAAAGGTGAAGCTCTGTTTATTTCCACTGTAAAAACTCTACTCCTCTCATTTCAAACCAAAGGATTCTTCTGGTAGTTAAAAATCAAGGGGAAAATGAGCTTTTTGAACATCACTCCTTCAAAATATATATTTAACCGTAACCTGTAGTGGTAAGGGCAGCAACGAGTACAAAAGAGGCAGCTAAGAAGTGCTGGACAACTCACTCAGCGCAATTAAATCAACAGAGAGAAAGGAGTGTGTAGAAGGACAGTGGAAGCATATGATAAGCCCTCTTCCAGTACCTGAAAAATTATCACAGAGATATCATCTTTATTCTATTGTCCTAGGGTGTGGAAGATGGAAAACTGGTCTTAGATTACAGGAAGGCAGATCCTAGCTCAAGGTTAGACAATTTTTAGCAGTAGAACCAGTCAGAGAGGGTAGTATGGTCTTCATTGCTTGTGATCAAGCAAGGCTATGTATGTAGCCATCTGCTTTTTCAAAATCTACGATGGAGAAAAGTCACAAAAGGCACAAGTACACAGACCTGACTTTTTAAGCTGTTACATTCACAAGTAGTTTGTTGATACACACACACACACACACACACCCTTTGCTTCTCCCATCACATAAGTAAATCAACCCAAAAAACTGTATTTAAATATAACTTTCCATTAAGTGGATCAAAAATTCCACGATAAATAAAAAGGTAAAATTTTAGTCTTAACAAAACAGAGTATATAACGCTGATTTTTCTTCCACATAGCTTAGTGCTGTTTTAGCTATTTTTAAAAAATGTAACTCATTGCCATGTAGACAATAACGTTTTTATATCTCGATGGAAAGAGATACGTATTAAGAGTCGTACCAGAAAACTATTCTGCAGGTGTTCTTCCAGCCTTATGCAAATGTAGCATCTCTCTGCTATTCGTTAAAGCAATAACATCATTTTGGGCCTTCCATTCAAGGCTGAAAAATAATTGCTTTAATGAGTTGGGCTTCTGCACGTACACACACACACTGCTACCTTGTTTTCCGTTAGCTTTTCTTACCTTGGATTCAAAATCATCAGTATTCTACGTTGTTAATATTCTGCTTTCTTTATATGAAAGATAAAGCTTGCTTATGCACAGTTTTAGTTGCCTTCTGAGTTCTTTGTCATGCACTCTACCCTAAACTCAAATTATATGCTCCTACTTGCACGATGTGTTTAAAATTAATAGGAAGTGCAGCTGGAGCTGATCTTGAATAAGACCTTAGCATGGGTAGATAAACCCTTGAACCCTTTGCCCTACAGTGGTCCCAATCCAAATTGGGGTAAATAATAGAGTTGTGAATTGTTCAAAATGATTTGGAAGAAGCGCTTCAGGTGCCCTGCTGACTCTAGCACAGCATGTCTGCTGTTAGCAGCTCAACTTTTAAAGACTTCTACATCAGGTGGGAAAAAAATATGTTACTTGAAGGACTTCAAGGTTACACAATTCTTAAAGCAGTCACTTTTTTTAGGCTCACGTGGAAGTCTGAAAAAGACCAACACTTTTCCTCCAGCCCTACTAAGTACTCTCTTTAGTGGGAAGCTACTGCAGGCTGGGGCTACAGGGGTTTAGTCACTGCTGCCATGCCATGGGACTGAACCACATTCATTTGTTATTGTTCCTTTTTAACCACTACAGCAATTGTATGAATAATATCAAGCTTAATTTGACCCTAGGACTTTTTTCAAGCACTGCAGCAGATGCTAAATTAGATGGCATCCACAATTAGGTCTTCCAACATCTTTTTGTGTATTAAATGTAAATGATATGGATTAAGGCCCTGGCATTGTGGAGGCAATTTAAAATTATTTTTCTCCATCCTTCAGTTTTAAACTACCACTGCAGTTGCTTTAAGCCACAAAGAGAAGAGAAGAGAACCAGGTAGAATGCTAATGCTCATGCTCGCCATTTTCCCCCCTTCTCCACATTTTTTCAAGGGAAAGGTTACCTCCTATTGAGAAAAGCGGAGGGCAGATTCACTCACTTGCTTTACTTTATGGCTTCTCATAGATTTTGGCCCTAGGCCCTCCCTCTGTAATATATCAAAGAATAACTCAGCCAGCATCTAAAAATAATCAAAAGGTTATCTTGAAAACTGCACTTGGTTCATTTTCAAAAGGGAGCATCCCAATTAAATGCAGCTTTCGTTGCCAATAACCTTGTTTCAAACCCGGATAAATGCAGACAAGATCTCTTGGGAATCAGTCAGCATACACCATGCCCAGATTCCATTCTCTGACAATACCACAGGTGTTTCTGTTTTGAAACAAGAAGTTAAGCAACATCAGGCTGAATGACAGATACCAATGCTTTCCCTGTTTTTAGTTATCTATGTGGGATACTGCAACTTTTTGGTGAGGAAAGAAAATGATATCTGTTTTCTAAAGATCATGCACCGTTACTTACAGGTAGAATGGTTTCTACTTGTCTTTTATTTCTTTAAGCTATTCTGTACCATCTGGTTCAGCTGTTTTTTCTCTCTACAAATGAAATAGCTCCCTTACCTCCTTACGGAAAGCATGTCTTCTTTTCCTGTCCTGGAGGGATCCTTTTTTATTCCAAGATTTCCCCAGTGCTTCGTGACTCACGGAGGCCCATCTGAGAAGCCTTCATCTCTTGCTCTGCTTCTGTGGAACCTGCAAAAAGCTTGACAGTGTTGCTCGCTGAGGATTAACGCAAAACAAGAAAGACAACGGATACCCTCAGAAAGGCTGTGGAGGCTGCAACCTGAGAGGGAGATTCTCAATTGCAATAATGTGGTCAGAGGGAGCATCTGCCTCCAACTGGCATTTTGAACCCTGGGAAGACAACAAGCAATTATTTATGAATAGCTGCATGAATAAAGCTACAAAGAGGTATGATGGATGGACACAAGGGTTTAACTACAGGATGGGGGTGAATTGCACAGGAAGACACAAGTGAATAGATGTTACAGGTTTAACATATGAAAATGCACAAGGCTGTTCTTTTTTACTCCCTTTCTTCCTCCCCTGAGTTATACCCCACTCCTGTCGCTAGCATTTTAAATGAGTCCTGTTTCTTATTTACCATTGTTGGAAGAATTCTAACACTAACTTTCTAACAGTATCCATACAACATATTTGAGAAAGCCATTAGAAGCCCTAGAGCAGGAATAGGTCATAAAACACGATTCTGAATAAACCTCCCCATACTCCCACTGCAGGTATCACTAGTTGAATGGGAGAAAAATGTTTTCTGCATCTCTCGACTACTACCTTCTAGCCATCCAAAGTTTTGAAGTCCAGATTCAGAAGCTCTAACTTGGATGGTATGTTGTATTGCATTGTAAATGGCTGCTTGAATGATTATAGCCAATGTCCACAATATTTATCAGAGGACAAACTGTTCAGTTTGTCATCACTATCCTGTTTAGCCCCAAGATAGCATCTATGTTTATAGCAATAGCACTTAGACTTATATACCACTTCACAGTGCTTTACAGCCCTCTCTAAGTGGTTTACAGAGCGTATTGCCCCCAACTATCTGGATCCTCATTTTACTAACCTAGGAAGGATGGAAGGCTGTGTCAACCTTGAGCCAGTGAACTTCTGGCAGCCGGCAGTCAGCAGAATTAGCCTGCAGTACTGCATTCTAACCACTGCACCATCACAGCTCCTATAGATCTGTAGTGAAAAGTATCTTAAACAAAGTCAGATGGGCCAGGGGATCTGACAGGTATCAAAGAGGCTGTCCTGGATACTACTCTGGTATCCACATCATGGTGACTAGAAAATACAGTATTGCAACTTTTTTTTGGTGTCAGTACAGCCCACTTATCAAGTAGGTTGAATTATTATTGCTGGCTAGAGGAAGTTGGTGTGGATCCATTTTGAGTAGCCCTGCTTAACAATTGGGCACAGTTGTTCCAGGAAAAACATACAGGGTAGCATTTGAAAGAGGATCAATGCTATCCTAAATCCAATCAGGCCAATACTCCATAGGCTTCTGTGGGAAGGAAAAGGGAAATGATGTCATGCAATATATGATACCATTTACACAAATTGTGAAAATTATGTCATGACAGAACTGAATTAGATAGTTCATGTATGATGGCATCATGATGCACATACTATCATAGTGGCTTCTATATTGTGCAATACCATCATCCCATTGCACATTATTTGAGCAATTTCCTTCTTCAACTTCACAAAGATAACTTAGTTATTTTTATGAGAGGTGTTACCTTTGTGAATAGTAAAATGTGAAATTGAATATGCAGAACATTTGAATATCAATAGAAGAGAATATCTATAGCTCAGGGTTGTACTGTTGAGTCCTTGATGCTCTCTGGGTTTGGCTTTGTGCTTGCAGATGTTCCGACTAAGAAACATCATCAGTGCTCATGATGATGGGCTCCACATAATATTTGATTATTTATGCTCTTTCTCATTTTAATTCAAAGTTGTTTTTACAGTATTTCAGTCACAAAATATTCCCTTCATTTTACAACTTGGCATAATACCAGAGCTCTAAAGAACATGCTAGAAATAGCAAATTTGTAGGTTGAGCATGTCAATGAACATATCAATTCATTCTCTCCTTTGATTAGCATGATTTCCAGTGATTTCAATAGCTACAGAGCTGATCTATCAACGTTTCCTTTGCTTTCTGTTGAGTGAAGCTGGTCAGATAACTGTCAAGTTTCCGACTAAAACCAAGTCAGCACTCTGAGACTTTCAGCTTCCTCAAAAAACTGCTTTATTGAGTACATCATCTCGGCACGGATGATCCCAAAATCAGCTCTGATTATTTTACATAGTTTTGGTATAATTAAATGTTAGAGATCCCCCCCTCCCCTAGTGTCACAGGTCACATTGTCCAATGAGGTGTTCTGGTGTCTCCCTGGTGACCAGTCTCAGTGTCTGGCCGGCATCTGTTGGGAGCGACCTTGGTTCCCACGAGATAGTAGGTTGTTTTGACTAGTTTGCATTCCATTCTCTCCCCTCCCTGAGCTGTGTGGCAACTTGAGAAATGGAAGATAGCTGTTGTGGACTCAATCCTTTTCAGAGTTGACAATAACATCCTATGCTGGTAAAAGGCATTCTAGGTCACCAAGGGAAGACTTCAACCACTGTACCGATTCCAAGAAAAATCCCTAAATGTGATTCAGTTTCTTTACAGGGCTTGCAACTTCATCCAGAACAGGACGCCATTCATTTAGACATAACTTGTCCAGATTGAGCATTACTTTATTGGCCGTCATTCAGTTTATTCTTGTGTCTTGGTCCTCATTCAAAATATTTGTATTTCTTTATTTACAACACATACATGGCCACCCATTTTTCAACCAAATCTGATGTACCCTATTTGGACGCTAAATAAAATAAAAGTCGATGATACAAAGGTCACATCTCCAGATGACCTGAACAGTCCATTTCATATAGAATTCAGTGCATTCCCATACATAAATGTCACAAGGTAAAATAGTAATCCCTCATGCTGGTTTTTAACTGTCCTTGGAACTAGGAAGAGAAGCACAGCCATGAAATAACTCGAATATCAGCCTTTCCATAAGAATGCCATGGTTAGCTTTGTTCTAACCCTAATCATCTGTATTCAGGTAATCCTCCACTTACGACCACAATGGAGCCCAAAATTTCTGCTGCTAAGCAAGGCAATTGTTAAGTGAGTTGTGCCCCCTTTTATGACCATTTTTTTGCCACAGTTGTTCAGTGAATCACAGCAGCTGTTAAGTGAACCATGAGGTTGTTATGCGATTCTGGTTTCCCCAATGACTTTGCTTGTCGGAAGCCAGCTGAGAACATTACAGATAGGGATCACAGGACCCAGGGACAATGCAATTGTCATAAATACTGGTCAGTTGCCAAGCACCCACATTTTGATCACATGACCATGGGGATGCTGCAACGGTTGCAAGTGTGAAAGCTGGTCATAAGTCACTCGTTTCAGTGCTATTGTAACAATCGCTAAATGAATGCTTGTATGTCGAAGACTACCTGTAATGTATATTTTTTTCAAGAAATTGATTTTTATATGTAGGTGGCACATATTATACATCATTATTTAACAAGCCTTGATTTTATTAAAGGTCACTCAATGAGGAATAACGTGGTCTATCTGTCTAGCCACAAATCCACATTTCACCACCGCTTAAGGAATAGAAGTGGGCTGTCAAAATGTTAAGCAACAAGGGCATATGGATTTCCATGAATCTGCTGTGAGAACCTACAGGAATCTGAATTATTAATGCACATTCTCATTAAGAAACTGAAACCTTAATGCATTATGATTTTACATTATTTATTGCCTGTCTGTTCTATGCGTCAAGCAAAACTGTAGCGATTCTGAAGTGCCTCATTGAAAAATAATAGCATTTAATGTACCATGTTTCAAGTTCACACCTTTGGACTCTGTGCTATACATACAAGCAAACGGAAAAGTTTGTGTGTGTGTGTTTGTGTGTGTGTGTGTGTGTGTGTGTGAGAGAGAGAGAG
>JANHFL010004257.1:75086-85222 GCA_032468155.1 Oxyrhabdium leporinum
CCCCCCCCCCCCCCCCCCCCCCCCCCCCCCCCCCCCCCCCCCCCCCCCCCCCCCCCCCCCCCCCCCCCCCCCAAGTGCTAGAAAAGGCAAGAGAAGAATTGTCTCAAAAGATGTTCTAAAAGAAAGACTCTCTTTTGCCTCCAAAGCTCAGTGCAGGATCATTTTCTAGTACTTCCAACCTTTCTTAGCATAACCAATTTTTCTAAGGAATCTGACTGCATTACATGTCTAAAATAAGACAGCCCAAGAGTGACACTTAGTTTAATTTTGGGACCAGTGTCTCTTCAGTCAATTCTGAAACTGAGAAAAATAAATTTCTGGGCTAATTTAATTCATTGATGTCACAACTTCCAGCTTCTGTCACTATTTTAGTCTTCTATGTTTGAATGGGATCAGATTTTTCATTTTCAGCCTTGACTTATAGGTTAAATTGTTTTATAGCATCACCATTTTCTGCCAGTGGAGTGAGTGGTGGTGTCTGCATGTCTTAGCTTGTTAATGTTTCTGCTGCCAGTTTTTATTCCAATTTCACACAATCTAAGTTGAGATTCCTCAAAACTGCTTGTGTGTATAAATTGAATAGAAGTAGCAATAAGATACATTCCTGTTGCTTCTCCAGTCTGGATCTGGTCCGTGTCTCCATATTTTGTTCTGACTGTGGCATCTTTCTTGTTTATTGATTGAATCAATATTCTGGAACTCTTTTTTCATATTTTATTTGGATTTATTTTAGTATCTACGATATGTTCTTAATTATTTTTAGACACTATTACTCTTATACATACATACATACATACATACATACATACATACATACATACATACATACATACATTGTATACACGTTACTCTTTTTTTGCACTCTGGAAAGTGTGCAGAAAAATACAGAAAGTGTATGAAAAATGGTTATAGGAGCTGGGTATGACTAGTCTAGAGAAAAGAAGGTCTAAGGGAGACATGATAGCAGTAATCCAATATCTGAGGGGCTCCTACATAGATGAAGTCAAACTATTTTCCAAAGCACTAAAAGGCAACTAAGGAGATATTTCCTAATGGTGAGAGCAATCAACCAGTGGAGTAGCTTGCCTTCAGAAGTTGTGAGTGCTCCATCCATGGAAGCTTTCAAAAAGAGTTGGACAGCCATTTGTATGAAATGGTCTAGGGTCTCCTACACAAGCAGGTTGTTGGACTAGAACACCTCCTAAGTCCCTTCCAGTTCTATTATTCAAAGACTTCTATACTTCTATATATACATACACACACTGATAAAGATGTGATACTTATTTTATTCAATATCCTTTTTTTGTATCTGGCTTCAGGATCTTAATAATTTTGAACACTGTTTTCTCTCAGGTCCTTCCATCATGGTGCATGTTCAGGGAGATAAAAGACTTTGCTATAGTCAACAAGGCTGAAGTAGACATTATTTTAAAATTCATGTGCATGTCCCATATCCCACTGAATCTTTGCAGTGTGGTCTTGATTGCCGCTTCCTCTCTTAAAAACCAGAGAAAAGCTCACACACTTCTCTTTGCATAAGTGGAACCTATGAAGGAATGCTTCTGAAAATGAAAGAGCGGGTCATGTCGCCTTTCCTCTGTTGACAGGAGACTTTTATTAAACAAAGAGACTTAACAAACTTATTTACTTCATAACTTCTAACTTAAGTCGTATCAGTAGACCTTTACTATATACTATATCAGCACTATTTATTTAAATTTATTGTAGCCGTCCAATGCACCTCTGAGACTGTACCAAATGTTCTATTCACATCTGTTCCTAGATGTGAATCTAAATCCTAAAAAGCCCTATAAAGGGTATAGGTTTCCCCAGTCCAGGTGTGTCCGAGTCTAGGGGGCAGTGCTCATCTCCATTTCTTAGCCAAGGGAGCTAGCAATGTCCAAAGACACTTCCGTGATCATGTGGCCAGCATGACTATGTGTCAAGATGTACAGAAGAGTCCTATAAACAATTATTTTCTTCTTTGTTGCCTGAGCCACCCTAAAAATTTTCACTACCATTTAGTGTCCTTCAGTTTAGTCGGTTTCTGTTGTTATTGTTCTCAACTGCTGCTGAAATACTGGTTTTTATTCATGTCTTTGTCTTTTGTGACTTCATATTGAAATTCAGCATTTAGACACCTTGCTTTATGTCTGTTACCTATGGCATTACCTTTATCCTATTCAATAATGTGGATGGTTTCATCTGACATGATTTTCTTTCCTAGATTTGTTTTTTAAATAGGACATGTTTCAGGACTCTGGACAATACTATGGTAAGAGGTGACCTGCTTTGTTTCTTTCTCCTAAACCAATTTCTACTTCATTGAAATTTTCCATGACATATACTATATATTTTTTCAGTGTTTGCTATAGTACTTCATGAATATCAGCAGAGAAGTGTTTTGTTTCTTCTTCAGATCATCTGTTGTTGGTGCAGACATCTGGAAAACTGTGACATTCAAAAGTTTAATCTGGACTCAAACAAACATTATTCTGTAATTTACTCTTTGGAAGCTTTCAAATGATTCTCGTTGGTGAGAAATGCTACTCCGCTCCTTCTGATGTCACCATTTCTGGAATAGTATACTGTAAGGCCATCCGATTGAGAGGAGTTGTCTCCAGTCCAGTTGATCTCACTTAATGCCAAGAATGCCCATTTTGTTCCTTGTCATTTCTTTCTGGATGATATCCAGCTTCCTGTGGCTCATGCCTCAAAAGTTCCGCATGCCAATCTTCTTCATTTTCTTCCAGATTATTTTCTCACAAATTTTATTAACATTCTGGTTTCCCAAGGGGGATTCCCCTCCTGCAACATTTCCTAGCTTACTCATAGCCTATTGTTGATCTTTTCCAGCAGCATGTTAAATACCTTCTAGCTTGAGGCTGCCACTTTCCAATACCATGGGAAACCTTTCCATAAGTTTTAGAGATCACACTTGATAATGTCACAGGGCTTTCTCCAGCTTTCCCCATTTATCCAGGCTTGGGACAAGCAAAGAGATGCATTGTCATCCATTGGTTTGGGTCCCCCTGAAATAAAAGGATGTACGTTATTGTCTTCTCACTTTGTCTTCTTGTGTTTTGGCTCCTCATTTGCCTTTGTAGTCTTGTTACTTTACTAGGAAATCAGGAACCGGAAGGTGAGGCAAGTCAGAGTTCACAAATACCTTGTGCAAATGACTAGACTAAAATTTAGCTTCACCATCCACTCATATAAATGTAGATAGGCAGAAACCAATTTGTGATTGCAATAACATCAAAACATGACAGAATATGAGGGGAAAGACACAGTGAAGAGGCCAGTTTGATTGCCATGTGCAGGTCAGCCTGCTCCATGAGTGGATTAGAACCTCTGTTTAGTAGTGTTCATAGAGTATCCAGCAGAAAAACAATGACCTTCCTATGATAGCAAGCTTCTCTTCCACATATATTTTTATAAAGGAGACAAGAGCAGGGAGATAAAATCCTATTAAAATGCTGAAAACATACATTTCTCACTAAGCAAATCCCCAAATAATGTGTATAACAGAATGAGAATGAAACATTTAACCAAGAGACTTGATAAATAATAGCTTGCAACCATTAAGAGCTCATTGTGAAGCAAGTATCATTATACTGTTTATTTCCATGTAGAAGATGGAAATTATCCCAGAAATCTAATTAAATATTTTTGGGGATGAAAAACTATTAAAAGTGCTTGTATTTTTCTCAGTGTGAATGGGAGGCTTTTTATATACATATTTAGTTAACTTATTATAGTTCTGCATAAACGACAAAAGCACTTCACAAGTGGGAATACTGGCAAGTCACATTGTGCCTCTTCAATCTTGACTTTTAAGCCACACACACTGACCATCTAAGAAACCATGTGGTGAATTTGAGGATGAGAAGGAAGAGGAGGAAGATGCCTCTCCAAAGACGCAATCTGAAGAGAAATCAAAAATATGATCTTTTATCAACCCCAGAACCTATAGTGTATAAATTTAGAGACTTGAGCCATCAGATCTCTGATAGACAGGCTTCAAGAAATTTTGGAAAGTGGCATTCATTCTGCCAGCACGATATAACTTTCCATTCCTTATGTAGGTACCTTCTTTTCCGTCACATTCTATTTAAATCTTCCCACTGATTTTTTTTTTCCAATTTCTCATCTTTCTTCTTATTGGTTTGTTTGTTTAGTGTAACTCTCTCTGCTGTGCCAATTGCTTTTTTATTCCCTAAAGTCTTCGAGGCGTACCCAGACAATCAAGCTGCATGCTTTTCTCCATTTCTTGGGTCAGCAGAAACCCCCAGTTAGGCACTGGGTGGACAAGGTCGGTGTCCACCACAGAAACCAGATGTCAAAGCTCATCCCTTGGTGGAAGGACCCAGTGACAAAATAGAGGGTCAGTGATTTTGGCAGGCTTTTTATCTCTTTATCTTTCCCAATCTATAGACTTTTTTTTCTCTTGCCTACCAGTTGTTGACTCCAAGCTGACCAACCGCTGGTATCCTTGACAACTCTGTA
Organism: Oxyrhabdium leporinum; assembly: GCA_032468155.1. Lineage (NCBI taxonomy): Eukaryota > Metazoa > Chordata > Lepidosauria > Squamata > Cyclocoridae > Oxyrhabdium > Oxyrhabdium leporinum. The sequence continues at coordinate 79,596 of JANHFL010004257.1, forward strand.
TTGCATATGAGCATCTGCAGAATAAAGAAAATGTCTTTCCCTCCCCCTCTTGAAAAAGTTAATAAATTCAACTGTTACCTCCAGGATTCATCTATGCTTATACTTGTTATTTGCCTGTGATTTATGTCTGGTGTTTGTTTATTTAGTTGTATCCCACCTTTATTATTTTTTCTACAAATAACTCAAAGCAGCGAATATATCCAACATACTTTCCTCCTTCTATTTTCCCCACAACCATCACCCCGTGAGGTGAGTTGGGCTGCGAGAGAGTGACTGGCTGAAAGTCACCCAACTGGCTTTCATGGCTAAGATGGGACTAGAACTCACAATCTCTGGCTTTCTAGCCTGCTGACTTACAACCTTCTCCCCACAACCCTTCCTCAGAGACTACTTTAAAATGATGGCAGGAGTAAAGAGAAGACTGTTAGCAAAAACATAAAAGAAGGAACTGGAGCATGACAGCTCCATGACCAACATGGAGCAGCAAATCTGCAGAAGCTCTGTGGAGCAGCTACAAATTAAAAATATTACAATAGTTTTATAGTTATTTTTAAGTAGGAGCCAGGGAGGCGCAGTGGTTAGAATGCAGTACCTCTCTAAAACCGCTTAGAGAGGGCTGTAAAGCACTGTGAAGCGGTATGTAAGTCTAAGTGCTATTGCGATTATATGAAACTACACAGATATGGCTGCAAACCTGGTTTAAAATCTGTATTAAAGAAGAAGCCATTCTTGAGGCTGGGAGGAGGGGAAGCAAAGGATCAGTTGCAAAAATGCATCACATGAAGCATAAAGGCAATGCAAACTCCCTTAAAATAACACAAAGCCCCTATAGAGGCAGAAATGAAAAGCTGCAGTACAGAACCCAGAGGATTGGGGGGGGGGGCAGTATGGTGAGAAATCCATCCCATGCAAAACAGATTGCCCTCCTGAGAAGCTGCATAGTTTCTGGTGCTGACAACACTGTCATTTCAATATTAAAAAAGCATTTTTGTGTATTATGAAAAACCTCTCAGGAAATTGGCACACTGCCGATACATGAAAAATTGTGTCTCTGTCGATAATCAAGTAAAACATCCCCGTTTATCTGAGAATAATTCTGTTGTCTGCTTAGAATCATTCAAATATTTCACCAGGGAAGGGCTGTGATAAATCAGATCTCTTTATTATGGTCTTTGATCAGTTTGCTATGAGAGTGATGGAACATGGGATTAAAAAGCAGGCACTTCCACATTCTAGATTTGAACTCTATTATCTGTAAGTGGTTCTGTCTGAAAGGCTGAAGAATATCTGCTAGTCCAAGCAGACAACAATTAAATGGCTGGACGGGTGAGTCTTTTTCAGTATACTCTATGGAGACTTTTTTGCCTCTGCACAGCCTACGGGTCCAGAGCAGCGGAGAAAATTGCACCAGGCTTCAGATTATGCAGTTGTGATATCTGCAGTTGACGTGTCAGTGACCTACACCTTAGCTTTATGCTCCCCCCAAAACATCTCCATAAAGCAATTTATTCCTGCCAATCAGATTTGGCACGGCACACTCAGATGAAACAGGTGGAAAACAGATTAGTACTGTATGAGTGTTATTGATATAATACTATTTTACTAGGCTAATAGGTGCAATTCTTGCTCATTCATTTAGGTGTAGGAAAACCTCATTCTACAATGGCACATTCCTAAAGTGCGTGGCTACCTCAAGACATGCAAGAACAGCTTCAAAATTTAGTAGATTGTGCTTTGTAATTTTCTAAGTTAAGTTTGGAAAGGCCCAAACCAACTTAACTTTCTCTCTTTTTCTCCTATTCCATCTCTGGAATGTTAGGATTCCTTCAGACATTATGAAAAATGCCCAAGATATTCAGATACACACAATGATTGGATACAAGTATCAGCCCTCAAACCATAATGTGATTTTCCCAAAGGTGCTTTTTTTCAAGAGGCAACTGGGCTTCCTGTTTTTTCTTTGAAGACGTTTTGCTTGTCATTCAAGAAGCTTCTTCAGCTCTAGATGAGAAGCAAAACATCTTCAAAGAAAAACCAGGAAGTCCAGTTGCCTCTTGAAAAAGCACCTTTGGGACAACCATGACCTGGATGACTGAGAATCTCCATAGACATAATGTGATTTGTTAAATTTTGGCTTACTAGGATATGAGAACACAGCCACTGTAGTTTGTTATCCATGGTTTATAGCTTACTGCTACTTGTGAACCAGACCACAATGGTTTGCTGAACAAGCCATGGCTTAGTAGAATATATGAGCTTAGCCACAATAGCCTGGTTTATACAGTGACTCATAATGAACCACATTGCCTCAATCCATGCACCATACAGAGTCAGATCCAAATAAGTCACACTGTGTGAGTCTGTCTGCAGAACCCTTGTGCTACTGATGTCCTTTTGCACCGCACAATTGAGCGTATGATAGAGGAGCATCATTTGAAACATGCAAAATGAGTTTCTGAATACGCTCAGATTTTTTAGACTCCAAAGAACTGGAGATAAATGGGAATGTTCCTGAGAAAATGTGAGCATGCTCAAGAAAGAGTGTCAATCTATGAGTTAAGGTGGAAGGAACACATCTGCATTTAACACTGAAGCCTGAGTAAAAGTGTTGGCCCTCACCATCTGCTAATAAGATCAAACAAATAAAAAGTCTGAATTGAGGTTAATACCTCTAATTCACTTGGCTGGGTGCTGCTTCCTGTGGCTGATGAGATTATACATATTCTTTTGCCCCGTGGCACTAGAGTTTCCTAGAGTTTTTATGCATTGTTCCCTGCTAATATAAAAATCATCTTATGGTGGCAAGATTGAGCTGGCAAAAACAAATACAATTTTGAGAATTATCTCCCAAATGCCCTCTCTCTCTAACTCATTGCACAGCAATATCCATGACTCAGTATACTAGATATTGCAGCCAACTGCTATGGGATGGCTGTTGGCCATCACACCCCACCAGGTTACAAGTACAGTTGAATGCAAGTGAGAAATGGCTTTAGGCAGCCATCTAAATTAAATTAAAATTAAAGAAATCTTTCTTTTTTCCCCTCCACCCAGCATAATGCAAACATATTCCACCATAACCTTCTCCAAACTAGTGAAAAGTGTGCAAGTCCAAAGGATTGGATGGAAACTTGGAAAGCTTCCAGCAAGCACATTATAGATAAAATGAACTTGTCTTCTTCCTAGGACTGAGAGAGAGGGACTGCTCCAAGTTCACCCTTGTTTTTATTTTTAAAATTTATATGTACTTCTGCTGCACTGCATTCTAAAGTCTTTTAACTGCTACTTCAGTTCATTATGTTGTGTAGTTAACTGTAGGAAATGTTTACCTGATAAAGTACTCTGATGAAGCTTCAGATGATCTATCAACGCTTTAAATAAAATAAACAACCAAGCACAATCAGCTAACTTTTTACTTCAAAAAGAATTATCACTATCTTCTTTTCCTAAGCATTTGCCTGAAGAGATCTTTTTCCTTCCCTTCCCCTTGCCTCCCTTGCAGATACATACGGGTGTCTCTGCCCCCATTGAACTAAAAAGACAGGGTCTCCTTATTTCTGCTTCCTGATGAAAGAATGACTTTTCACATCTCTTTCAAACAATCTGCCTCCTGCTTGCTTAAAAAAATTAAGTTAAATCCAAGATATTTGGAAATTGCCAAGAATGTGAAGGCTGAATGGATAGTCCATTCTGATAAGAGAGACACCGATGCGTGTTTCCTAGATGAATCATCATAAACATCTATCTCTAACTGAGATAGGGTGCTCATTTGAGCTGTATTAATCTGGATGCTTTTTTGTGGTGAATGATCAGTTGCCTCACAGGATTCTCTCTGCTTGCTTAAAAGCTTGACTGAGGCCATTCTTTTCCCAGAACAGAAGAGAGATAGAAAAAGGAGCTAATATTTCCTAGTGAACTTAGTTTATTGCTCCTCCACCAGGGGAAATTTTCTCTATTTTAATATCTTAATGATCTCTGACTTTCTCATAGAATTCATCTAATAGTATTGTTTATTTTCTAATTTTCAAGACATAGGCAATATTTATGCTGGAAATGTTACAGTATGGGCAAAATAAAGCCAACTTGTCTGTTTGTGACCCCGTTTTCCTCAGCATCACAACCACAAAAACCCAAGGGGTTTTTGCCCTCCCAGCTCTCCGAGTTCTTTCATTCCAGCACTTAGCAGTAATGAGACAATTCAACAACAATCGCCTTCTCTCCCAAAGTGGTTAGCAGCAATTGAGACAATTTGACAACAAGGCCATAAAATGAATCCAAATAGCTCCCAAGACGATTCAAAGGAAATCGCACGAATGCTCCCGAATGTGCCTTTGTCATTGCGATTGCCAACAAATCCCGTAAGCACTATTGGAGATGAATCATAATTTCAGCTGGAGGTATCAATAGTAAATCCCATGATGTTTAGCATGAATAAAGGAAGGACTTTTACTAGGATGACATGTCCCATATAAAATTATGAAAAGCTACAACTTTTGTAGATTACTGGATACACTAAGGCAGGGGTCTCCAACCTTGGCAACTTTAAGCCTGGCGGACTTCAACTCGCAGAATTCCCCCCCCCCCGGGCAAAGCTGGCTGGGGAATTCTGGGAGTTGAGTTCCTCTAGACTTAAAGTTGCCAAGGTTGGAGATACCTGCACTAAAGTGCAGCAATAAATGGACTGATTTGGACCTAATGAATAAACAGCTTCTGAATTCCTTAATTTATTGGAAGATATTTTGGAAGATTATAAACCTATAGGGTTTTTCTGCTTAGAAGTATTTTTTAAAGACAGATATTGACTGTTTAGAACAAAGAGCTAAATAATCCATTTTTTTAAAAAATCAATTGTTTTTTGTTTTAAATATGTCTCTTAAGATCTTAAGATGAGACCCATTTATCAGAAGATCTTTTTCATGTTGACTGAGTTCCCCAGACATGTTTAAGAAGCAAGGGGTGTCAAGACTTTTAGGCTTTTAGGAGATCTAATGCCTTTGAAACAGGGGCTGGCTGCTGGGGGTTCCCAGGGGTTCGGGTGAACCCTTTGCTAAGACTGCAGAGTTCTGCGAACCCCCAAATCCCACTCCTGACTGGCCACACCCTGCCTGGGAGAACACTCTCTTCAGTCCAGCCTGATTAGCAGAAGCAGCTGGTTTTTGGTTGAATCTGCCTCCAATGATCAGCTGTTTTAGGCTGCAGGGATTGGCATTGCCTATTGCCACCTCCGCGTGCCCTGTTTTCAGCCTTCTGGGTGGCGGAGATCGGAACAGGCTGAAAATGGGGCGCTGGGGCACACAGAGGCGGCAATAGGCAATGGTGATCCCTACAGCCAGAAACAGCTAATAGTTGGGAGGCAGATTCAAGAGAAAATCAGCTGCTTATGCTAATCAGGCTGTGCTGAAGCTGAAAGAGGTTTTGGCTGTTTGCTGCAAATAGGCAAATTGCTGGGAGGCAGAGGCAGATTTTCCCCCCCTTGTTTTGCTTCCCAAAAGCTAGGTGTCTCTTATACTTCGGAGTGTTTTATACTCTGAAAAATACGGTATTTTTTAAAAAAATAGATTAGAAAATAATATGAGGGACTTTTGAGGAGAAAGCCCTGCACATTTGTGGTGTTGGAATGGATTATG
>JANHFL010004258.1:5849-17232 GCA_032468155.1 Oxyrhabdium leporinum
TGAAGGCGAAAATGCCCCGCCCCCCACTGTGGTGCAGGAGGCTGACTAGGCCATGCCCACCATGGCCACGCTCACCCAGCAACCAGGCAGAGAACCCGTTGCTGAGGCTTTTGAAGCCCACCCGTATTTATCCTTTAGCTTTTGAAATCCTGTATGTTGTCCACTTTTCCTCCGAGTTCACTGAAATCTCCTTTCCTGAAGTCCAAAATGTGAGACCGATTTTTCTCAGCTATTCCTTCCTTTATTATCTTGAGACCAACATGAGTTGGTCATCTTCCTTCAAGTGGACTGGCCCTTCCATTTTGCAGAGGCTCTTTAAAAGAAGACCTTCCATTAAAGCAACATGTTCTTCCGAAGATTTGAACTGCCTTAACAAAACTACCAAGAAAGAATCCAACAAGTGTATTAATGAATCCTTGTTGGACGGATTACAAGAATAGAGAAACTATTATCAGTGTTATGTTTATTTATATGTCTTCCACAGAGTGTGATAGGATGCTGTGAAATGTATATACCAGGACAATTATATAAGTCATCAATTATTATGTTACATTTTAAGTAATTATTAGATAATATTAAAAAAATTAGTCAGAACTCATGCAGGCATTTTTTATCTAACAACTGCCAAAACCAGGAACACAGTTTTATTGGATTTGGCCATATGTACACATTTAGTTAATGATCCTTACAGTGGCTTCTTTCCAGTTTAAGCTATTTGTAAAATCGCACGCAATACTTTCTTCTGTTTGAAATTAAGAGCAAGACGTTAGAGCCAGGGAAGGAATGTAATAGACTCCAGGTTGTGCAAATAAGACACAACTCTTGTAACACACAATCAATGTGGGAATTCTTCTTCATGGCAATGCCGGTGCTTTGGTGATGGTGGACTTTGTTTTACTGTATTATTATTATTAAGATACTGAGTCAGATGTTCAGACTGGAATTGTTAGGTGTGAAAGGACTACACATTTAGTTTCAATTAAGGTGATTTATTGCTCATGCTTAGCAGAAGAATCTAGTCAACTATAGGGTTAGCGCTAAATTGGCCCTAGATAAGAGTTAATGGAATTCGAGAGGGGTTGGACTTAGACCGTTTGTGGGAACACAATGATTCTAGGCTAATTCCTCTCTTGACTCAATCCCAAGATCTTCCTGCTCTTCTATAGGATTTGACTTTTTTTCTGCCTATAGAGTCCTTCCCAAGGACCTGGGATAGGCAGATGTTGTTATTTGATGGTAGTAAATGTATTGTCACAGAATATAAGCTGCATTATTATTTAAATATATATATAGCCACCCATCTTACAACCACAACTGGATGGGAAACATCAGAAAGAAAACCAAAAAAAAATAATGAATAATAACAATAAACAATGACAACTAATAGCAGTGGTGATCAACTCAACCTAATGATTACTGTCATGCTCCAGCATATAACTTTTATATACTGTTCTTGCTCTCGAGCCCCATCTAGTGGCTGGAGAGACAAATACCAAGTATATTGTTTGAAGCTGACCCCAGCTCTTTACCCATCAGCCCGCACTCTCAAAACAAGTGCACGCTGGGAAGCCAGATTCCACTTCCTTTAGCATTTGTAGAAGGCAGAAGCACAAAGAATAATCCATCTTACTCTGTGGCACATGGTCATCCACCGACAAACCCACATCCCACACACAAATTACTTATATTTATTAATTGTTATGTTCAGCAGTAACTCAATACTGCCTATCCTGTATTTGGTTCTCATGGTATGTATCCCTATTTTCCCCAGTTTCACCATATCCTGTTCTTTCAATAAAGCACTCAGATCTACACACATGGTCTGTTTTATTGGGGGATAGGTGGGTTTAGCTGCATGTCGAGCTGCACACAGACTAACGTGTAGTGAGGACAGAACAACTGCAATCATGCCATGAAAACCACAATGATAGGCTCACTCAACCTACAGGATTCCATGGTCTCCAAGGATTTGCAGAATGCCAACAGGGTCAAGATCAAACAAATTTCAAGGGACAAGGTGTTCCAAAGGCCAATGCTGAGAAGTTCAATGGCTATGCCACAAATTTGGAAACTGAGGTGGAGAAAAAACGTGGCTTGCTTTGAATACGTGATGAAGTCATAGATGGGATACTGAAAATTACTGCTTAGTTTAAATAAAGTACCTCCCTGGGAACTATCATCTACTGGAGATGCCCGTGGAGTGTATCCTATTTGCGAGAGATTCACTACATGTCAACTCAAGACAAGGCATTCGCAACTCAAGAACCACTATTGTAGAGTTCCTTCCTGTGTCATGGGCAGTTGGTAAAACCTTGCAAAGGGAGCAGTTTATGATGTCACCATCCCTTAAAGCTCAAAGTTAAATTTGTACTGTTGTACCCTCTGCTTTGCTATTGTTTTTCTCTGTTTTTGGACTTGCTAGCCTAAAGTGTAGAGCTTTAAGATACTGCATGTTTTTAATTATTTACCAACGAAGGAGAATATTTGAAGCTCAGGGTTGAAATGAAGGGTCCTTGATACTTTCTGAAGTTGGTTGGTTGTCAATAAGAAGCAGTAGCTCATGGTGCCCTTCAGATTTTCAGACTTCTTTTCCCATTGTACAGAGGCAGAGGATACTAAGCAAAAGCAATGAATTATGGGAAATATATCCAAAACACTTGAAGGACACTAGGCTAATAAACTGCTGCACAATTCCCTATTCTATTCTTCTCAATCTTTGCTTCAAATTCTTTGCTCCAAACCTACTTCCAGGAAGAAAAGGGGGGAAAGAAGGATTTATCAGATGTAGCGAAAGAACATTTGTCTTCTCTCACTATTGGTCAGATAGGTGACTGTACACTGTGGTTCAGCCATATCAGGATCCCTAACTTTACTCCGGGTCAGTGTTTCTCAGTCTTGCAGACTTTTAGAACTGCAGACTTCAACTCCCAGAATGGGTGGACTTCATCTTCCAGAATTCAGCAGAATCCTGGGAGTTGAAGTCTGCACATCTTAAAGTCTATATAAGCTTGACAAACATTGCTCTAGGTACCCAAAGGATAATTAACCAGGCCTCAAACCCTTCCATGTCAGAGGCATGGAAAAATAAAGAAATTGATACAGAACTATATTCAATAAGCTGTCCTCCCAGTTCATCTTTGACAGCGTCCACTGTGAAGAAGTTCCCACAATGCTCAACTGTCAGCCAGTCTGACAGGTCCTAATCATCAAGAGATCTGTGAGATTGCTAAAGTGCCCTCAGATAAACATATGGTGTTGGGTGAAATTACTCTGAAGGATCATCAAGTAAAGTGCAAGTTATTGAAGCTGCATCAGCTTGCGATATTCCAATTACCCTCTTTTTTTTAAAAAAAAAAAATGATCTGGTTCATCCCGGCAGAAGAACACAATAAGAAGGCTGAAAGCAACTTTGTGACTGAAATGAACGGCAAGGTGGGCCATCAAAAAAAAAAAAGAAGCCTTTGCTATCCCATCTGAATCTCACACCTGGAGAGACAAGATCAAATTCGAGTACAAAAGATGGAAGCTTCAACAAGAACGGACATGCAGAGTTGCCCGGATGAAGGCCTGTTTAAGGCCTGTTTACTGCTGCTCAATGAAAGGGTAGGTCTGACATCATTTCCTCTTGATATCCCACAGTCACAGGAAGGTGGCTCTTAGGAACAATTTAGGCATAATAGACCAACATGCTTCATATTTATTTATTGACAGTAGAGGTACGGCCATGATGGAGCCTGCCCATTACGATCATAAGTTGTAACGGTCATAACATTTTATGATTTTTTTTCTGTGGTGGTTGTTAAATGAACACATTGCTCCTTATGGCCACTATTTTGCTGAAGAAATTGAAGTACTCTAAGTGATGGGTTTTTTTGCAAAACCATTGTAAAACACACTCACGTGACTGTGGGATGTTGCAAACGGCCATAAATGTGGCTGCATTGCTAAGCATCTAAAATGCAGTCACATGACTATAAGGGGGAAACCCAACTCTGAACTTAGGATCCAGATTGTAAGTCCCCTTTTTTTTCAGATATGTCGTAAATTGAGGAATGCCTATAATCAACTTATTTAGCCATTCACCTCACATACAGAATTAAAAGTGCAGCCACCACACACACACACACACACACACGCACCGGCAAAAAACAAACAAACAACCAAGGTTAACCATCAAAACAATAACAATTATTTAAACTATTTTTAAAAATTATAATAGGTAGGAAAATTCAATCAAGCTCATTAACAGAACAGCCATTTTGCAGGCACCACATCCCCACTATTAGATCTCCGGGCAAAGCTCTGTCTTCAGACCCTTTCCAAAAGGCCAATTAAGTCAGAATCATTCCAATCTCAGGGGGGGATGATGTTCCAGAATGGGGTTGCTACGGTAGGTAGGTAAAGTTCTCTTTCTGGTCAGATGACTTTCCTTCGTGGATGGGACTCGTGACATGTCCTTCCCACTAGAACTGATGGGACAAGTAGATGTGATAGAGAGGAGGTTCAAATACTGTGTCAGCTAAAGGGCTAGCAGATGCAGTGGGAGAACATACAACAAAGTTTTAACCTCTGTTGGATTATACACATATATGAGGTTTAGCAGATTGCCAAATCCAATCTGCTTGGCTTACAGCAGCCATGTTGGGCAAACTAGAGCCTTCACTAATTAGATGAAATGGGTTATGTGAATCCAGCCAATGTCTCTCGCAGGCCATATGTCTCTGTGAGTCTGGCTTATGCCATCATGTCTACTCTGGCAACAATTTTCCACCCTTCTGGCCCGAAGTCTTTTCCATCACCTGCTACCTTTCCATTTTAGCTGGGCATAGCTAAACATTCATATTCCCAAATTAATCCTGGAAACTAGAAACTCTTCTGCCAAAGTAGCAGAAAGGCTATTCATCTTTACCTGATCCAATGATGACGTGAATCTATGGGAAGTGGAGGAGAGCTCTTTCACCATGTCCTTCACAATCCCCATCAGAAAAAAAAAAGTTATTTCCATCGGATGGAGGATCTTCCATTTGTGACCATGGATTTTTTTTTTCCCCCAATGCAAACATCTCGCAGTTCCAAATTGGGAATGAAACAAGGGGAGAAGCGCACATGTGTCTCTACTGTATATGCCAGTCCTCACCATGTCTTTTAAAAGTCTTATAAAAGTTTCCATATTCAAATCCCCTTGGTATAGCCCTGTAAAGATCAAGTTATCATTCAGAAGGATGCATGGAAGAAAGATATCACCTTTGAGCATGCTTCTTGCTTGAAAGCTGTAGCATAATTCTTGCCAACTTGAATAAAGGAAATGGATTTAACAGCATTGCATGGCTGAAAGATAAATTTAACTTTCTTTTGTTAATGCTATTGTTATAGTTACCAGTTGTGACACTGAATAATCTATGCTGTCAAAGAACCAAAGAATCCCTGACCATCTATACGTCTGGGGACAAAGAAAGACTATTAATCTGGATCATTTGTATGAATTTAGATGTGTGTGTTTAAACTTAGGTTGCAATTATGATTCCAATTAAAGAAAACTTGGAAGTTAAAATCTTTGCAAGTTTCCAATCACGCAGGACTGTCATTTAGCTAAGGCTAGGTAATTGAATTTTTACAACACTTCAACTCTAAGTCCAGGTTAACCAGACACAGTTGCTAGTGTTACATAATGTGATATCCCAAAAAACTACATCACATCACATCATGGCATGATGTGATGGCTTGGTTCATGCAACATCCTCCGATAATGGTTAGCCACTCTAGACTGAACCAGAAACTACCCAAAATGGTAACCTAGACTAACATGCTTTGCACATCCATTCTAAAACTTTATATTCTTTAAATGCTTTCTCAACAGAGTCAATCCTCATCCGATCACTATAATTTACTAATATAATATAATACAATATATAATATACATAACATAACGTAATATAATATAGTATAATACTGTCCAATACAGTATAATAGAATAAATACAATACGATACACTTATTTAAATCAGTTAATAAAGAAGGGGTCACTGGATGTATCTTTATTTCTAGGAGGCTCCTATGGGTTCAGTCTCAAGTCCCATGAAAGCTGAAGTGTCATATTTTGAGGGGGCTCTACAAATCTCTGAGCTGCTATTATCAGTTCTTTGAGAGGGGGAAAAAAAACCCTTTAATAATCCTTCAACTAAAAATACAATTTGCAAGCAACAGGTTTTTCTTTTGGAACATGTGTGATACAAGACAGTGAGAAAAAAATGACATTTGGTAATATAGCTGAATATTATGTATTTCTATTTAAAACACACCATTCTGATCTTCAAAGACATCTGCCGGAGATCAAGGATTTCAAAAAGTAGAACTGACATGATTTGTGGGTAAGTGGTCTCTTGAACTATGAAAGCAGACAACGTCTATTGTATGATGTCTAATAAATAAATGAATATCATGTAATACAGATCCAATGTTGAACAGAAAGCATAGAGTCTGTTAGTCTAGCACTGTAGAGCCAACTGTGAATGAAAATACCAGAGAGAGCCAGAGAGACATTAAAGTGTTTCCTTGACAAAATTAAGGGAGATGAAGTGCATTTATTTACCAACCTTAACACAATTTCTATTGATAATGGAAGCAAATACAAGACCAACAATATGTCACCTCTCAAACATTGTTGCAAGACAGCATTGGTCATCAAATTCATACGAGCTGATATTTTTGGAAAAACAAATCCATCTATTGGGCTAAATAGAAAAATACAAGCATACAGCCACTGGGTATACAGATTCCCCTTCACACTCCCCTACTCCTACCTCATGCTGAGTTATCACAAGCACATTCAATCCGTGATGCCTATAACATTAGAGCAATAATTTGTGAAACAACCACCACAAGCCCAGAGAAAGAAGCACATCGTTCACACCTGATTTCACCCCAAAACTCAATATTCCTTGGTGGAAGTAATTCACACATTCCATTGAAAGACACTGAGTGATAAGCTGCCAAGTGATGAGATATTGAGTGATGATAAATATATGTGTGAATTAGACATCAGTGGTTACAGCCCTATCTTCAGTTACAGTTTTATAAAAGACATACTCAGTCAAAACTCCCCATGGTTTTCCTGCAACTGAACAGAGAAATGTTCCATAAAAACTTTGAAATAGCAGTAGCACTTAGACTTATATACCTCTTCACAGTGCTTTTGGGAAGAAGGTGATCTTACATGAGGATAAAATTATTGGTGATTCTATATTGATGAATATTTCTGTTGTGAGTACAGAGTGTTAAAACAAGACTTGAGCATCGCAGGGCACTATCTCTGTCAAAGAAACAGGAGATGAGAGAATTTTAACAAATGTTCTACAATGCATCCATGATGATTCATCTAAAACAAGGTACACTTACTAGGTTCATGCCAAAGGAGTTATCGATTTAATACTCAAACTACATTGTCCCTCTCCCCAACCCCCACAGGCAGTATATATTAATTACATGTGAATTTATATGAAATATTACAGTGTACACAATGTTTACCACTCCAGAAGGATCTGGAGATTCTCCAGAAACAGTTTCCTACATGCCTGTGAAGTTATTTTGAAGTATCTGGCTTACCCTATCATGAATACTTGTTCTGGGGTTTTCTGTTCTCCCTCTCACAACGAAACTGTCCACCTTACAGACCAACAATTGTAGCTAAGAAGAGCATCGGTGTCTCCCATGGGATCCATCCATTCATCCCAACTAGAGTCCAAATCCAGGTCAAAAGAACCATAGTTTAGGGTGTAGAAGCCACTGCGCCATGTGGCCCAGTGATCATAGCTTGCCTCTATGCACCATGCGCCTTTCCAGCCAATTTAACTAAATGCACATGTGGCAGTTCCTGAGATCAGAGGGCAACTCCACCGCCTTAAATGGATGGATGCTGTGACAGGTCCCCGTTGATTTATACTGCACCACTTGCCAGGAATATAATTATTCTCCTATTCAGATGCTAAGAGATGCTGACAACCTGATTCATCCCGTTCCTTGACTCCACACCATAGGCAAGTGTGAAGAAGGGAGTGAAGGTGCAAAGACCGAAGGCAGGTTTTGTGGGGGGGTTTTCCTTCTCTTCCACGTCAAGACAAAAGAGTCCTTCACATTCACTTCCCTCTATGATTCCTGAAACTCAAATTCTATTGTGTTTAGACCAATGATTACATGATGGGATTAAGTGCCCTCCATAGAAGCTTGGATCTGATTTTTCTTTTAAATTATTGTTCCCAAACTGCAGAGTAGCACACCCAACCTATTCACAGTCGGAAACGGGAGTACTTTCACACTGACAACACTCTCCCTCTCCCACATGACACATCAATAGAAGGGAAAAGCAATAGAAATAACTCTCATTGCCCCCCCCTCCCCAAGTTAACGGAAGCTCATTTGCCATCGGCTTGCTAGATTTCCTACCGCACAACATTTCGGCCCACGGGGAACAATAGAAAATGAAAAGGGCAAAAATGATCCAGGGCAAAGAAGGACAATGCATATTTATTTTCCTTCTAAGTCAACTCTGAGAAATGCTCATTTTCAGAAAGAAAGTTTAAAGAGGGGGGGGGGAAGGAATACATTGCCAAAGAAGGTTGCACGTTAGCTGGAAAGTAAAAAAAAAAAAAAGAAGAAGAAGAAAGAAAAGGACAAAGCAGCATTGTACAATAGCTCTGAAAGCCTTTTGTTACCCATCCACAAAGTCTTTAAATGCCCTGCTGAATGGGAATTTCGCCAAGCTCAGACTGGCTATTTGGCCTTAATAAGTGCACCTCCTACTGGCCCTTTCATGGAGAGAAGTCTTGTTTTCTTCCTGCTTGTTGTCCCCCCCCCCTCCGCTAAGATGCTGAAGAGAGGAAATAGCTGCTGAAATTGGGTGGGGGCGGGGGGGGGAGATAGATCCAGCAGATGAATGGCTTCAGGTTAAAGGCAATCTACTCACCCTCCTCCCTAACCCCCCCCCCCCAAAAAGGGACAAAGAAACCCAACAACAATCCTTTGCCAAAAGAAGAAAAAAAAGCGAGAGAGAGAGAGGGAGGGGAGTTTTGCTTCCAGGTGAAATGCAGGCGAGAAAGAAACTTTGTCCAATTGCACCAAGCAAGAATTCTCCCTGGGCCGGGGGGGCTTATTCCGAGCCTGCCACTGACATAAAAACTGACAAAAGACTTTGCAACCATGGCAGAGAGCGTGCAATCTGCCGCTCAAATTAATTGCAGGCAGCTAAAAAGAGAAACAACCTTCGCCCTGCACCCTACAACGGAGACCACCGATGTGGTCTCCCTGCGGTCTCTGCTCATCGCTACATGTTGAATCTCATGGCGATCCCCGATTTCATTTTGGACTTGTGGCTTTTCACGGGCATCGGCGCAGACCCAACAGACATTTCTCCTCCTTCCTTGGCAAGGCCATTATCTCCCAAGGTGGGAGCTGCCCTGGTCTGCCTGTTTGAAGCAGGGATTTCCAGGGAGAACCCTATTCATAAGCCCAGCGCAAGGGTTGCAATTGACATGCCCAGTCTATCGCAGAGACCAAGCGGAGGTCTGCCTTCCCGTGTTTTAATAAGGAGAAATCGTTTCATCAGTCACCTGTTAGCCTCTGATCCACATCCCCCCTGCAAATACCCGTCAAAGCTTTGCATTCATGCGCAGTTCAACATGGCTAGCCTCGAGGAAACTTTATTATTGTTGGTGCTGGGGCACATGGGTTCAAATGCTGCATTTCTGGGCCAACTGCTTCTGCCTGGGCAATGGTAGGAGGTAGAGAAAATTGGCATGTATTGTTTCACCCGTGGCACAGAGGGCATTACACTATGCACACTCAGGTTGGGTGAGATGTCGTAGACTTGTCCTGAGATGGCCCTGTTAATGAACGGCTGCTGTCGATCACGGTAAACCAACCTCCTCTTATCATATGGTGCAACTTCCCCTAAAGATTTTGACCAAAAAATAATAATAATAATAATAAAAAATCTACTGTTTCATGCCCAGCTCTAGCTGATTTTCCAGGATACACCGACTCAATTCCTGATCAATTTCTCATTCTCTCGCTGCCTTCTCCAGCCCAACTCCCGTACAATGAGCTTTGCTCCTTTTTCATTAGAAAAATGGGTCTACCAACTGCAGAGAGAGGTGTGCCCCCATATCACTCAAACGGGAGTTGGAAAGCCCCGTGCATGCATGCAAACTACAGATCGGCAGACGATCTTTTCCAAGAACAAAGACCAAAATCCTCTACCCTTTTCTACTCTTCAGCTACCGGTCACTGAAACTACAGAAGAAAGAACAACCAAGCAGAGGAAGAATGCCAGCCCATCTTTGCTTTCCACTCTAGTTGTGCTTTGATGATAGGCTTCTGGCTTTCTCTCCCTTTCAAGACCAAGAAGGAAGCTCTCCGCAACTCAAATCACGCCCGTTTATGGCCAACCTGCCAACCTTTCTCCAAAGCCATTCTTCTCACCATCCACGGAACTCAAAAGAGCGCATGAAAAATAAACCCAGATATGACTTACCGGTGACTTCAAGATCCAGGGTGAGGAGAGAGATCACAAACAGCAGAAAAGCCAGCTTGGGTAGCCAAACAGATCCAAGATTATTCTCCATTATTTCCAAACACACCTACGGATAATATTTGGGTCCAGACTAAAAGCAACAATCCCACACGTATATATATATACACACACAACTTCGGTGTCCTCCCTTTGGGTAGGGCTGTTTTAGTTCTCCACGCTGACAAGGTTTTAGGATTATTCTTATTCTTATTATTTTTTTTGCCAAAAATACAAACAAACGAACCAAAAAAAGTTGTGTTCGAATCCTCCAGCCAGAAGATGTCAGGACACTAACTCAAGAAAAAAAGAGAGGAGGAGGGGGAAAGAATTCCCTCGGTTTGAAAAGCATCCATCAGAAGAAGAAGAAGAAGAAGAAGAAAAATCCAGCCAGGAATGGAGTGGAGGGTGGGTGGGGGGAAGCAAAGGCAAGCTGCATTAAACGGAGAGCGAATTATCCATCTCTGCTGGTGTTCAAAGTAAAATAAGCTCAGCGCGCCGGAGATCCTACGAGGGAAGAAGCATCTGAGGTATCTCCACCTCCACCTCCTCCTCCTCCTCCTCCTCCTCCAATTTCCTTGGCAGATGTTCCTTGCAGGGAGCAGGGGAAGGAACGAAGGATGCGAAGCCCTCACTTGTTACGGATGCTGGTCCAGCACCAGTATGTGAGCGAGAAGAGTTAAGAGCTCAAACGTCCACTGAGCCCGAGAAGCTCCGATGGAAAATGTGGAGAGCGGAGAGGAACCGACTGGATCTGGGAAAAGAGAGATTCTGCTGGGAGAGAATCAGAGCAAGTGACAGAGTGGGGAGGGGTGGGGAGGGG
>JANHFL010004258.1:80816-92375 GCA_032468155.1 Oxyrhabdium leporinum
GGAGGAGGAGGAGGAGGAGGAGGAGGAGGAACCAACAGAGAAATGAATTAATTATACCTGCAAGGCATCCTTTTCCTAAAACGCGTTGCTACAAGTCCATCTCAAAATTCTGTCACAGACCAAGAATTCTGATCCTTAATATAATCTAAAAGATAATCTCTACTTATTAGATTACTTATCAAAGAATACCTTAAAATAATGCAAAGTATATCCTGCTTCTCAGATGTGGTGGAATGCAGGTGTTGGATCGAGAACCAGGAGATCCAGATTCAAGTCTACGGTGACATTGCTAGTCCTTTGCTCTCCATCCAATTTACCTCACAGGCACATTTTTCTGTAGAGGACAGAGGGCAAGATGGATGCTATGCATGACGCCTTGAATTCCTGGAGCAAAAGCAAGATATAAATTTAATAAGTAATAGCCTCCCCAAACTGCCTATTGCAGGAACACATCAACTATAATGTACTAATTATCTCTAAAGGGTTTGTATCCCCTACTATTGATCTTCTTGTTCAAAAACCTTTCATAAGCTTTTGAAGAACCCTGGGGTTTTTTCTCAGCTAGAACACCAAGAAAACTCAATTAACATTTTAACAGCTCTATCCATGCATCTTACTATCAAAACAAAGCCCATTATATTTAATGAAGCTTATTGTTATCGGTGGAAGATTGCATTCCTTTTTCTAGTCAAAGTAATTTATTTGTTTTTGAATAACAACAATGTGAAACTACCAGCAATTAAAAGCAATAATAGATAATAAAGTGCCAAAAAAAAGTGGGAGGGGCTTTTTTTCATTGATTTTATAAAATTTATATCAGGCACTTGCCAATTCTAAATAAAAAGCATTAATATCACTTTATAAAGCCTTAGTAAGACCACTTACTGGAGTGCTACATCCAGTTTTGATCACCAGTCACTACATTACAAAATAGATGCTGAAACTTGGGAAAAAGTACAAAGAGCAACTAAGATGATTAAGGGAGAAGAAAAAAAGACATGAAGAACAGTTGCAGGAATTGGGTATGGCTAGTGTAGAGAAAAGAAGGATGAGGGGAGGGGAATGATAGCAGCATTCCAGTATTTGAGGGGCTGCCACAAAACAGGAGAGGGTCAAGTTATTTTCCAAAGCACCAGAAGGCAAGACAAGAAACAATAGATGGAAACTAATCCAGGAGAGAAGCAACCTGGAATTAAGGAGAAGCTTCCTAACGGTGAGGACAATTAACCAGTAGAACAGCTTGCTTTCAGAAGTTGTAGATGTTTCATCACTGCGGGTTTTTAGGAAGAGACTGGACAGCCTCCTATCTGAAATGGTATAAGGTCTCCTGCTTGAGCAGGGGGCTGGACTAGAAGATCTCCAAGGTCCCTTCCAGCTCTATTCTGATTCATTGAAAAAAAAAACCTATAAACAATATATAAATGGGAATGATTTAGGTTTCTGTTTTAGGTTTGTTGGAAGAAATAGCCAGGTCCAGTTCCAAGCTGGGAGAAAGACACTGGAGACAAAACAGGGGCTGGAAGCTGATTGGAAAGATGGCTTAATGATGAAGCAGAACCACATGGATGGTCCTGGGCAGCTGACCACATGGAGTTGAGAGTGAGGGGTTTTTACATTTTCTCTTGGGCTTTGAACTTGAGCTTCCTGTTCCTGTGCAAGAACATATGTTCTATTGACTGTTGTAGGGCTTATAGCTGGCTCTGTAGGTTGTCTGAGCTCCCCGGTTTGGTTGAAGCTTGGCTGATGCAATGAAGTGGTTTGTTGGGCAATTCCTATTGTGGCTGAGGGCTAATCCTACTTTTGTTCAGACCATGGTGCAGGGAGTTGGCTTATGAAGCTAGCTCTTTATCTCTTAAATGCTGACATCTACTGAGGGCTATTTAGAAAGGAGGGTGGCTGCTTCCCAAAAGCATTTTTCTCCATTTCTAACCCAGGGAAATATAATATTCTGCCTTTTTAATGTTTCTCAAAATATTTCATTCTTCTAGGAGAAGTGGGGGTGCTAACTTTCTACAGGTTTTACCCTTACGTTGGACTGGGATTCCTCTAGTGAAACTCTGGCAGTCATTTTGAAAGGAAAATGGATCCATTGATTTTGCAAATATTGGTTTCAACAGAAGGGTAACCATGAAAGAAGCTTTTTGTAATTGTACATAATAGTAACCAATACAGATATCCAATATCTATTAATAGCCCTAGCTGAACAGTGTGCCTTATAAAAACACCTGCTTTGCATAAACTTTTCACTTGGTGACTGAATTGCTCCGTGGTCCAATTTAGTGAATACAGTAAATCATAAACTAAGGAAATTATTTGCATTCTCTTGCCACTTTAAATCAAAGATAAAATACTTGATGGGTAATCCATGTTGCCAAAAATCAGCCCCTGTGTCTGCTTAAAGAAAGATCCTTCAAAGGAAATGTTGTATGTTAAATAAAAGTGCCCATTAAATCCCAAATATTTTTTTTTCAATTTCAAGAAACATATTCAACAATCTGAATATGCATAATATGTATAATATGCATTAGCTTTTTTGGCTGCTGCTACGTACTGCTGAAGGCACCTTAGAAGTCAGCTAATCCAATCCCTTTTCCCTGGAGCATCTCTGGCAAGAGACCATACAACCACCATCTGAAGACCTCCAGTAACAGAGAACTTACCACTTCACTTAGAAGCTTGTTCTACTGGCTGACAATTTCTATTGTCACATCCTCATGGTGTTTCACTTATTCCTCCTTCTTTGTCATTTCAATTCATTGGATTTGGTCCTGCCCTCTGGGGCAATACAGCATAGATCCTCTTTTTTTTCTGAATAAATATTCCTTTTTTTGATTGCCAAAGTGAAAACAGGAGTCATGAGGCTAAGCCACAGCTAGAGCAAAGCTAGCATTAGAGAGAAATCCACAAATAGAGTTCTATAAATCTGTAAACAAATTCACCCTATTTCTGTTTTTCTTCCTTTTAAGTTTGCTTTCAGGGAGGTTTTTGAAAAACATGTGTCTTTTTTTGCATTCTGCGATGTTTTCACGTGAATACCTTAATCTGAAGAGGTTATGCTCAAAGATATTTTGAATCTGGGGCTAGATCTGAAAATATATGTGAGAGGGCCACAAAGAACTCGCATAAAAACAAATTTTATTTTATCTATCTACTTCTTTAGTAATCATCTCAAAGGGCCAAACCTTTGGTTTAATTACAACATAAACCGATAGTTACAAAAACATTTATTTCATAAAGCTTTTCAAAGCCAAATGTACAAGAACTAAGTACTTAAGGAGAAACGAAAACAGGGCGTTCATCTCTTTTCCAGGTCCTTCTCTCTTCTAACTGTTCACAAAAGGAAGGCTGAGTCCCAGGTGAACTTCTGGAATACAGGTAGTCCTTGACTTACAACCATTCATTTAATGACCATTCGAAGTTACAATGGCACTGAAAAAGGGGACTTATGACCATTTTTCATACTTACAACTGTTGCAGCTTCCCTGTCGTCAAATCATCAAAATTCGGACACTGAGCAACTGGCTCCTATTTATGATGATCGTAGTGTCTGTGAACATAACTGGGGTAACAACTGTGTTGCTAACTTAACAGCTGCAGTGATTTACTTAGCATCAGTGGTGACAAAAGGGCATAAAATGGAGCAAAACCTACTTAACATCGGTTTCTCTTAGCAATAGAAATGTTGGGGTCAGCTGTGGTCGTAAGTCAAACCTGTATCAGATTTTTCCATATTGGGATGTTTGGTTTGCCTTTTCCAGGCAAAGAAGAAAGAAAGGAAACCTATCTTTCAAAAAGATGGAATTGGTGGCTATGATTGCATGATTAAAGCCCCCTTCACAGGGGTGGGCTGCTACAGGCTCGCACGGGTTCGGGGGGGACCCGTAGCAAAGATTCTGTGCAGTTTGGCGAACTGCCAAATCCCACTCCTGGCTGGCCCTGCCCGCCCCACCTCGCCCTTCCCAGGAGTCCCCACACTGTATGTTTCGGATCCCAGGTAAGTACAGAGCTCACACGGAGTCTCGGGGAGGGCAACAAATGGGCCTCCTGGAAGTTCAGGAAGGCCGGAAACGGGCCCATTTCCAGCCTCCAGAGATTCTCCAGAGCCTGGGGAGGCCGTTTCTGCCCTCCCAGAGGCTCAAGGAAAGCCTCTGGAGCCTGGAGAGAGCAAAAACGCATGCCCACCATGGTGCAGGAGGCTGACTAGGCCATGCTCACCATTGCCACGCCCACCCAGCAACCAGGCAGTGAACCCATTGTTAAATTTTTGAAGCCTACCCCTGTCCCTTTCCATGTTCATGTGTGTTGCACATATAATACATGTAAAAAAGGAGGCAGAGTTTCAATCACACCATCATGGCTGCCATCTTGATGTTATTTTACATACACATAGACACACACACACACCTGATTCAGTGTACAAGCACTGTTAGCTTTGCCTTGTACACCATCCACTGTTGGGCCAGTCTACAAACATTGCAAATTAATGAAGAATCATTTCAATCCAAATATGAGGAAATCCCAACTCATAAACAATAGGGGGGTAGTCAGACATGAACGATTGTTAGCATTATCCTGCTGTTGAATATGGAGGCTCCAACTTTCACTATTGGAGCTATTAGTGAATCAATAGCAGTGTCAGACTCACCACTACTTAAACCTCTAAGTAGAAAAGGATTCTTGGCTCCTTTCGTTGAGAGAGCAATAATGTTATTAGAAGTCAAGTGTATTGCAGTCAAGCACAGCCAGAACTGAGAACCATGCACCAAAATCCCTAAGTTCAACTTCCCCCCCCTCCTTAAGTGCCTCCCATAACTGACCTCAATGACCACTCAGGTTCAAGCAAGATGTTTTCAGAACAGTCACTCCAAGCATAGGTTGGTATGTAGCTACCTTCTTCTTCCAGTCGGGTGACCTTAAAGCAGCATCTCAGGGAGATACAGCAGTTACTTTCATTTTCTCCCAAGCATTCTCCCATCCATCCCATCTTCCAATCTGTCCTCCCCAGAGTTCATGACAGACTGTGACCACAAGGTAGCAAAGCACAGACAAGCATCAGGTGGCAATTGACAAGCAGCCTAGCTCTCCTTTAAAACCATCTATGCTAGCCACTATTACAATGCACTGATTGATTATGTGCTATCATATCTTTTTAATTCTTAGCAATTACACAGATACTTAGCAATCACATAGATTATTATATATATATTTCTTATAAATTTACATCCAGTTTGTTTGTTCAGTTCATTTAATTGATACGGGTTCCACAGCATCGTCCTTAGATGGCTTCAAGTACATCACACTTCTTTCATAAGAAGTGAACATCAGGAATGTAAAAATTGTTGCGGTGGATAAAACCACCACAAACCAAATGCCTGTTGGCCAACATTTCAGACAGTCCTCCTTATGGTCTATTTGAATTCCACCTGCATGCAACATAAACATGCAGAGTATGTTACGCATCCATCTGTTAAGGATGTACATCTGGTGAAATGTTCTCAGTGGTGGCCCCTTCTCTATGGAACAGGTCTGGGGACCCCAAGTGTAGATAGAGCCAATCAAGTGGTTGATTGTGATGCTGCTGCCATATGAGGGTTGGGGTTTAATGGGTTTTTTCTTGTGGATGTCAGGGTTGTACCCCCATAGCAAACAGAACTCCCAGGCAGGTAAATTCCTCAAAAACCAGTTTTATTGGATATATCATATTGGCACAGGCTTGTGAAAAACGACTTTGAATGTTCCCACGGTTTTCACCTAATTAAAAGTAAAAGTTTTCCCCCTTCCCCAAACAATCAGTCACATGGTCCAATCAAGGTGTCGTCCAATTGGCTAGTAACTTCACTCCTCCTCTCTCCGACCACCTGTTCCCAGGAGAAAGTACTTTGTTTTGGCTACAAACCTCAGCTATCTCTATTCCCCCCTCCCTATCCCTCAGCTCCAGTGTGGCAACACTGAAGCCTCAAAATGGCTTTGCCCAGGTCAGCTTCAGGACTGACAGTGAATTTTAAATGTAAGCCATATGCCACCTATATGTGAGATGGGCAGCCATATAACTTTGTTTAATAAACAATAAATAAAAGCATGCATACATTTACATGTCATGCACCAAACTTGTAGCACATAAACATCCAATTTTGCACAACTCTTTCCCATGTGTCCTTTGGGGGGATCTGTATTATATTTCCCTCAAATTCATTATTAAAATGATAGCAGTTACTCTTTCTAAACTTCAGCAGAACAATTTACTGTACATCAGGAAAAAGAGAAGAACAATTCACCCAGGCTAGTTGCCGGAAACTTTTTTTTAAAATTTTAGCAGAAACAACATTGGTAGGTGAGGTGAGCATTTTAGTCAGGGTGCAAAATGAAAACAAATGGCATGGAAATAGAGATTTTTCTGAGTGAGCCGTCCAGGGCCTTCTCAATCAAGCAGAAATACAGTTTTCCTTAAGCTTAATGGAAAGACCGTCCGTAGCTCAAAATTAGCATACCCCTTGAATGTTAGGAAAAGTGGGAGTTGCTGGGATGTGTCTCACATTGTCTCCTGCAAATTGATAGGGAGTGAGACTGAAAAGAATATTTTTCCTCCTGCAATTATTCTCACCGTGCACATGGGGCCTATTTAAAATGAATTTCCCCACTCGTGCTACAGCACCTCATTCATCATCGCCGCTCCTCCTTTTGTTGCCATTTGTCGTTTTTTCCAGTGGGAATGACGGCATCACCCAAAGCTTTACCACTCCTGAGGTTGCAGGTGGAGACCATCTGGGAGCTTCTCTATTAACACAGGACAATGGAGCAAGACTGCGGGGCTGGGTCTCTGGACCAAGTAGCTCTTGAGATTAATGGCAAGACTAAAAAAGAAAAAAAAAATTTCCCATGCACATCATTAAATAGAAAAACAAACTAACAGTTTGCCAGAATGTGGACCTGCTACGATTAAAGTTGAAGCTGATGCTAATTATGGAATATGGCCAAGAAGACAGTTTCTAAGGTGATATGAAACCTTGCAGGGCAGCTGATGTAGCAAACACATGGAGGGCAAGACATACAGGATTTGCTTATTGCTGCATTTCCTCAGGCCTCTCTTCCCTAGAGAGTTGTGTGGATGTACACCACCTGACCACGCTTCCCCAGATTAATGTCTACAGCCACAAATCTCATAGGCCATGTGGTAAATTACTGGAAATGGTGTGGGGGTTTTTTTTTCCCCCATCGATGTAAATTTGCAAAAAAAAAAGAAAAAGAAAATCAATCTGGGGCATCAACAGGAGCTGCCACAATTGAAGGCTGTAGGGTCCTTGCATTGATTGGGAGTCCTTTTTGCTCAATAATTGTAAAGTTAGATAATAAATTGATCAAGGGATATTTTTATTCCTTGCAGGTAAGGTAAAAGACAAGAGCGATGCAAATCTTTCCCCATGTTCCTTTGGAAGGCCAAAGGGAGGTGTTGGTCCATCTTTCGGACCAACTGATTCAAGTTCAGCTTCTCCTCTGATTGAAGGAGTGATTGGTGGTTGGAGAAAATAGAAGAAAAGAGAAAGGGAGAATACGTCACCAAAATGCCCCTTCCCTAATGGTTTCACCTCTGTTTTCAGTTTGCCTTTTGTGTCTTTATTCTTTGCTCTATACTAGATTGTACAAGTAGTCCTTGACTTACAACCGTTCGTTTAGTGACCATTCAAAAGCTACAACGGCACTGAAAAAAACCCTTACGTTTTTCACACTTATGACTATTGCAGCATCCCCATGGTTATGCGATCAGAATTCAGACGCTTGGCAACTGACTCGTATTTATGACGGTTGCGGTGTCCATGTGATTCCGCTTTTGTGACCTTCTGGCAAGCAAAGTCAATGGGGAGGCCAGATCCACTTAACAACAAGTTAGTTGTTACTAACTGAACAACTGCAGTGAATCACTTAACCAGTGTGGCAAGAAAGGTCATAAAATGGGACGACATTCACTTAACAAATGTTTCCCTTAGCAACAGTAATGTTGGGCTCAGTTGTGGTTGTAAATCAAGGACTAACTGGAATTAAGGAGAAATATTTTAACAGTGAGAACAATTAATCAGGGGAACCTATGGTATACCTAATAAATATACCCATGGTATATTAGTACTAATACTAATACTAATATTACTGAACGAAATAATACTTCGTTATTGCCAAATTGAAAAAATACAAAATTTGGGGTAATACATTCTGCGGCATACTGAAAGATATGGAAGGATGGAGACAGACTGAAGATATCAAGGTTTTTAGGGGCCAAATGTGGCTGTTATATATCCATAAGGGGGGAAAATCTGACTGGGTTGGACCAGAGATCCTGCATTCTGTCTCCAAAAGCAATAGCAATAGCATTTAAACTGATATCCCGCTTCACAATGCTTTACATCTCTTTCTAAGTGGTTTATAGAGTCAGCATGTTGCCTCCGATAATCTGGATCTCCATTTTACTGACCTCGGAAGGATGGAAGTCTGACTCAACCTTGCAAGTTCTTCGTCATACTCTATGACTGGGTCCCACCATTGAAGATACCCTACATCTCAGCAGCGTACCAAGAATTAAAACAGGAAGAACAGTGGAGAAACGGAAGGCGGAGAGAAGCCACCAAGGATCTCAGCATCGCAGATAATATCAGGATATGGAGAAGACGGTATAATCCACAGCACGCTAAATGTTATGAACTTGCTCTCCAGAGTATAGCGGACTCATCCAGTTCTGAGGGTTTCATCCTGCATGATGGGCGTTTATTGTTTATGTAATTACCAAACAATTGGGCGAGAGATTTTTACCATGCTCCTAATTTAAAACAAAAATCACTTGTACTTGATATATGCTCAAACATTGGAACTCTGTTTTCTGTGATGCATAAAGCCCTCCGTACACGTGTGATAAACTCACACACAAATGCAGCAGAGAACAAAGCAATGCCATGAGCTGATCCTATGACCGGAGGCAAAATGTATAATGATGGCTAGCCATTAACTATTTATTTTAAAGAAACAACCACAAATCAAATCTCCCCCAAACTGGGTTCAGAATTTCCATTGCTAAGCAAGGCAATTGTTCAATGAGTCACACGTGATCCTAAGATCTCTTTTGCTGTGTTTGTTAAATGAACCACTGCAATTGTTAAGGGAATAACACAATCATTTCGCAAATACAGCTTCCCCCATTGACTTTGCTTGCCAGAAATCAGCTGAGAAGATTGCAAATGGTGATCAGGTGATCCCAGGAAGCTGCAACCATCATAAATACATGCTACTTGTCAAGTGCCCAAATTTAGATCACAAGACCATGGGTCTATGACAATTCACGATGGCCAATTCACCATCAACTTGCTGCAGGACAACTTGACATGGCCATCTAGCCACCGAACAACTTGCTGCGAGACAAGAGTTACACTAATATCAAAGAAATGGTGGAATAGAATCATTACAGAAAAGATGCAAAAGGAGGCACAGAATGAAATGCGAACGGCAAAAAAATAAAATTATTGTTATTTATTTTCAATAATTAAATAGAATTGTTAAGTTGTCCCGCAGCGAACTGTCCAGCGGCAAATTGGCCGTGATGAGTTGACCACGGTGAGTTGGCCATGGTCAGTTGGTTGCAGCAAGTTGACTGTAACAAGTTGTCCCATTTCCCATGACCGTGGGGATTCTGCAATGGTTGCAAGAATGAGGACCAGTTGTAACCCACTTTTTTTCAGTGCCATTGTAACTTCGAACCATCGCTAAATGTATAGTTGTATGTTGAGGACTATCTGTATACAGCAGTCCATGGCTTGAGAATCATAGCACAGCTGCAGCATATCTGGATTGCAAAAAAAAAACCCAAGTGGCCCCTGGATGGTTGCAAAGCATGAAAGAAACCATTAACCCATTGGTCGCATTTCAGGGTCATCTCATTTGTGCAACCCCGAGACCCTAGTCCTATGGTGTGTCCACCCCACAAAAGTGCTACATTGTGGGAAGTGTTATTATTCCATCCCACCCAAAGTACCGTTTCCTGTTGTGCCACAGCCGTTTCTTGCAGATGGGACACGAATTGTTTTATCTAAATCCTGCTTATTTATTCATTCATTCACACCCTCTCTCTCTTTATTATAAAACACACACTTGTCCTTTGACATATGGCCTTTTCTTTGGAAACTGTCACCTGCTCATAAACATTTTCTCTGAAAGTCACTGTTAATTACATGTCAGCATGTCACAGAGCACTGAGTACCAAATGGTGCTCTTACATTCATAAAAGCACCAACGCTAAATAATTGCTTTGAAACACCCTTTAACCCAATGCATCATCACATCCAGCATTGCCTTTCTAAACAATGGAGCCAGGAATCCAATCTATAAACGGCTTCTTTCCTTTAATGTAGGATAAAAATACAACAGATATCAGAATTGCCTTTTTTTCTACTTTTTTTATTTAAAAAAAAAAATAGAGCTGAGCAGCCCTTTAATCTTGTGTGTCATGCAGAGGCCCATATTCCCAAGAGTAGGTGAATTTAGAAGAAAAAGAGGGTGGGGGGGAAACCCACTAAATTTTAATTTAATGTTAATGCTAATATCCCATTCCTTTTATATAAATATGTTTCTCCTTTTATCTCGTTAAAAATTACAGATCAGTTGGAAGGTCTGCGTACAATCTGACAACCGCATCCAAGACAATTAGATGGTTCAACCAAGACCTATATTTTTAAGTCAAAACCCAGAATAGCCAGATAACGCAGTGTATTTGCATCTCATAAAAAAAGATTGCAAATCTTTTTTGCAATCACGTCAAGTCATGATTGGCTCTAGGGGGAGATGTTCATCCCTGTTTCCCAGTCGAGGGAGCCAGCATTGTCCAAAGACATTTCCATGGTAATGTGGCCGGCGTGGCTATACGTCAAAAGTGCACGGAACGCTGTAACCTTCCCCCCGACGTGGTACCTATTTATCTACTTGCATTCAGATGCTTTTGAACTGTTAGGTTGGCAGGAGCTGAGGCAAGTGATGCTGACTCCATTATGCAGTGCTTGGTCTTGAACTGCCAGACATCTGGTCAACAAGCCCAGCATCTTAACCACTTGGCCATTATGTCCCTGTATTTGCATCTAAAGCAGTTAAATTTAAGCTCTTCACATGCTACAGGTAATCCTCAACTTACAACAGTTCATTTAAGGACTGTTCAAAGTTACAACATCACTGAAAAAAAGTGACTTATGGCCGTTTTTCACATTGCGGCCTCCCCATGGTCACGTGATCAAAATTCAGATGCTTGACAACTGGTTCATATTTATGACGGTTGCAGTAACCCAGGATCGTGTGACCACCTTTGGCGAACTTCTGACAAGCAAAGTCAGTGGGGAAGCCCTGATTCACTTAACAATCGTGTTGCTAACTTTTTTCTTTTTTTTTCAAATAAGTTTTATTTTATTTTCATACAAAATCATCCATTACACGGTGTGTCGTCTGGGCACAAATGTTTGCTAAAATAATTAAAAATACAAATCTATTCTTATAATAATATTTACTAAATTATATAATATATCTTTCATTTTATCGATC
>JANHFL010004259.1:6768-23088 GCA_032468155.1 Oxyrhabdium leporinum
TTCTTTCTTTCTTTCTTTCTTTCTTTCTTTCTTTCTTTCTTTCTTTCTTTCTTTCTTTCTTTCTTTCTCCTCTCTCCCTCTCCCTCTCTTTTCCTTAAGTTCGGCCAAGCTGTCTCTTTTATTCTTCTGGATTTATTTCCCTTCCAGGAAATGGAAGTCCCTTAGTCGGTTTTCCATGAAAGATTCCTGGGCCTTCCTGCTGCGTTGGAGATTCTTCCCTGAACCTGACCTCATTAGCAAGTGATCATCTGACTTGGGCACTTTCCCTCTTGTCATTCCCCAAGCAACTTTGCACCTTGGAAAGGCGTTGTTAAGCTTAATCAAAAAGCATTATAATTACAATTCACTTTCTCTAACTCCCTGATCTTTCTCCCTCTCCCCAGTCTTGGTGGTGGTAGGGAGTGCCCAGGCTAAACTGGGATGGCTTCCCTTCCAAAACCTATGGCATCCAGTCCAGGAAGGTGTCCTTGGCAAAATGGGAATGAGTATTATTTCCATTTAACTGGATGAGATTTACTTCTCAGATGAAGGACAGCTGGATCGTGAAAAGAAGGCAAATGTGATTTAGTGGCCTGCTTACAGGCCCTCTAGTGTTCCCCTTTATGTGGATTGGTAGGATTCACCCTATAGCAAGTGCATTTAGGACAGTAGTGATGGAAGATGCTACACAAAAGATGGCTGGGGGGAGGTCCAGGCACCCTTTGTGATGATAAGAGTGGCGCTGCTTGGAGCCCGGACTTTCCTCCTGGGCAGCGCCTTCCCCCCATCCCTCACTACTGGGGAGAGGGGGGGGTGGAAACTCATTTTGCTTTGATCTACACCTTTCCTCACCATTGTTTTCTACTTTTCCCTCCCCGGAAAAGAAGAGAATGGAAGAAGGCAGAAGGCAGACTTTCACAGTCAATACTGAAATATACCATGCACTTTCCAGACCTGCCTCTCCTTTGTTTTGGGCAAAGAAGAATTGGGGAGGGGTGCTATGAGTGTATAGGGCTGGTTCTGGTTAGATCACAAAACCCCTTTCCCTGGCAGATCAGCAGGGAAAGGGATCCATTCCCTTTAGATTTCTACTTCAATAAACAGCTTGATTTAATGGAGTTGTCCCCTAGAAAACATATAGTGGTTCTCCTTAAGGGTCATAAAACTCAAAAGCATCATATTGAATAGCATGTGCACAAATGCATATCATATATCCACATAAACAAACAAGATACACATATCCTTGCTACAATCAAATATATGAATATTGTATATTGTGTGCATCTCATATTTTGTATTTAAAAATACAGTTGTTATAGTTTTGAAATATTTTATCTTTTAAAGTGAAACAGCATTTAGCCAGCCTCAGTTTTGAATAATCAAACAAACACCTATTTCCTTATAATCAAAACTCACCTGATCCCTTTGAAATGTATTTCTCAGTAGGCATTCATAGGATGTGCTAAAAGAAAAGGAATCCCTGTAAAATGGACTGTTTGCTTTTAAGTGTAAACACATGCATACCACAATCCATTCCAGAAGAGACTCCTAGAATTTGTTTTTATCTTCAGTCTTCTCTGAATGTTTGAGAAATCCTAACAAAGTTAGTTCCTTTTGGATTCACTCTGCGATCCAGTTGATTTCTTCCTCTCCTGATCTGGATGGTTTTATATCTCCTCTATCTTTTTATCCATCTTGTTAGAGCAAAATTCTGGTCTTCCAGAAATGGACTGATTTGAATCTCCCTCAACAGCTTATAGAGTGGCCAACTCCCCAGATGAGACTTGAAGTCCAGTCCAAGTCATATTAACTTTTCCTCTCCTTTTTGCATGCTCTGCCCTACCAGGCAAAATATCCCAAAGCTAAGAATCTCTCTCACCATCAGTGAAAATTAATCCTTTCTGTTCAATTGGGGCTTATTATCTACAGCTATTTAAAACGCATAATAGCCATTATTTGTTTTAAGAAAAAGAAAACGTGTCGATTCAAAAGTAGCAATATATATTTTTAAGTAGTCACAAATCATTTGTTTTCCAAAACTCTTCTACAAGAGAGATCAAGTGCCAAAGGTATCTCATGACTTTTAATGAATGTACAGTATTGTTCTAGGTCCTATCATTCCTCCATTGTTTTAATATTAATATTACAATATCCCCATCACTGTTATGTACTGTATATCATCTAAAAAGTTTGATGTAGTGTCATCTAAAAAGTGTGCCAGGACTGATGTTTTTCTGTGGTGTGAGGAAGTATGATTGCCCATATCTAGAATTATTGCATAGATTTAAAAAATGCTGGTGCTACAGCGTTTAAGACATGTACTCAAATAGAAAATGTATACAGTATATATTAAAGGAGAGAGAAAGGAAAAAATAGGTCAGGGGATTCCACCCCACCCCCACCCCTTAAATCTCAGGAGGTGCAGATCACATTTTGGGACCATCTCCTTAATCCCTCATTTTCAGACACACTGGCTAAAATGGGATGGGATCTTGACTAACTTCCCCCTCATTGGAAAAACCCTTTTCGCTGCATTATTCATTATTTCAATATTATCATTTATTACAGTATTACTTAGTATAAGCCAAGAGCTCAGCAAACGGAGCGCGTGTGAATCACACAACTCTTGGGGTCACCCTGTTTTGAGAAACCTTTATTGATGTCTTGAGTGAAAAATATAGACCCGACTCTTAAATCCTGAATTGTATCCTGGAGGGAGGCGGCGCAATCGCCTTTCACCCTCCTTTCCTAAAAGCGCGGGGCCCCACCTCCGTAATTCGACGGGGCGGAAAACGGCTTCCCTTCCGACGTTCTTCTTAGAAGCAGAAATCGCCCCCCAACTCTTCCTTCCCAGGAGATGCATACTACCGAGCCCCCCCCCCCTCGCCCTCTCAAATCAGATGGGAGGCAATGCGGGGTGGCGATGCGGAGAGACGGCGCTTTGCTCAGACGGAGCTCGGACGCTGCGTCGCCCCACTTTCAGCTCGGCCGCCGGGCCCACCGGGGCGCGCGGCCGCTCGGCTCGACGAGGTTGCACCAGCGGTGCTTTGAGGCCTGGCTTTATTGGCCCAGTCGAGCCAGTCTCGGCCTGAACCGACAGGGCCTCGCGGGCGGGCCCTCGGATCCTGGCTGGGAAGGGAAGCGGAAACCAAGGGGTGTGTGTGTGTGTGGAAGAAACACTGCAAGAGACTCCAACACAAGAGAAGGGTCTCGGGGCCGCCTTGGTGGAGTTAGCCGGGGACTGCGATTCCTTCCTTCCCTCTCGGAAACCCTCTACTTAAACCGGCCTTAGGAGGAGGTGAAAAGAATAAAGACCGCAAAGCTTCCGGATTGACTAGTTGGCCTCTCCGAAGGACCTCAGTCGGTTTTGTTTTTAAAAAAAGAGAAAGGCAGGAAAGATTTTAGATTCAACAGTCCAACACAAAGAGAGAGAGAGAGAGAGGGGAAAAAACATAATTTAATGGAAAACTCTCTTAGTGCTGCTGCTGTTGTCAAAACATACGAAGTTAAAATTGCTGGATCAGCAGGTTGAGAATGGATTTCCAAATGTCCCACGTTCCCATTTTTATTTTTTGGTCTTCACTTCTTTGTGTGAACTGAAATGGTTTCTTGGTACCACATCTCTAATGACAATATCGAAATGAAAGATTTTGAATTCTTTTAAGATCAGCTGGAGTAAGAGCCTGATATACCACCTGATAGGCAGATCAACCTTTTTAAAACATATAGAGTCCTTTTGTTATGAGTGGTGTGGCAGCCAGAATGATTACAAAAAAGTGAAGATTTTATGACTATTGATATGAATGAGGGAAGCACCATCAATCCTTTTATTTCATCATTACTACTACTATTATACTTAGAAAACATCTTTCAAATAGTATTTTTTTTCTGGGCAACCTGAACAATCTTTGGGGCAGGATTTACCAATTCAAGCATCTGTAAGAATAAACAAACAGAATAGGAGCACAGTTAAGCAAATTCATTTTGCTTCGAGATTAAAGAAAATGATGACTCTAAGGCAAACCTAGATAACTGGATGTCATCCCCAAAAGGGATGATGTGCTTCCAGATTCCTAGTTCAAAGCTGACAATTTCTCATCTGTGTTGTCATCTATTTGGAGTTCCTGCACTGGAGTTCCTGTCAAGTATAGCTTGTTAAACTAATCAAACTCACAGGTTGCCAGTTTAAAGGTGAGTTTAAGATGACCATCTTCATCCAAAAGACATTGTATTTGGCTAGCATTTATCAATGTATGTATGGTAATTAAAGTTGCCATTCTTTATTTGGAAATTTAGAACTTGGATGCAAAGAAATAGAAATGTATACAAATACTAGGGACCTGGGGGGAAAAATATTTCTGAATCTCTTAGGTCTTCATTCTAAGTTGAAAAAACGTGTTAATGTAGACTGATGTCATTTTGAATGATTGTACCAGTGATTTGACATATTCTACATCACAAATATGGTAATTCAGCAGGATTGTGCCCAAGCCCTGTTGAAATGAATTGTCAAGCTTCCATGTGCAACTCATTTCAGTATGTCTTATGCTTCAAGGATATCTTGTAAATGAACTAACATGCACTTAAGTCTCTTTCCTTACACTCAGAATTGCTTAAGAGTGTTTATGCGTTAGGACTGCATTGTGTATATCATCCATGCTGAAAGTTGATTTCCTAAGTACATTTTCAAGGATAAATCACTTTTAATTCTAAGCACTGATCATAACAGGCCCCAGTTACAATATACACCCACAAATCAAAGTGCAACCAACCCTCCAACATACTGGCTTGTGTGGATGTGTTTGGTTTAGTGGCCATAAATCCCGCAGCTGCTTGCTTTTTACAAGCACTCATTGTTTGAAAATCACTTCCTCTTTGAGCCAGACATTTAAGGGTTTAGTAAGTTTAAACTGGTAAAAAAAAAGGAGAATCCTTCCATAATTTGTTGGAGTTGGAGATGGTGAAAATAATTAGCAGCTGAGTTTTGGAAACTGGGAAAAAAGATTTAAGTCTTATTTGGAATTTGATTATATTCTAAAGGAGATTTCCTCCTTTTCCCACTGTGTTCAGAAACTCTTCATTGCTGGAAGCTAGTTGGCATTTTATGTATAGCCTATGCTCTGGTTATATATAATTTCAGAAGTGGGCATTTAAATATGATGATGCTAGTGTGCTTTTTTTCAACTCACTTATGTCTCTTTTCCCAGTGAAAACCAGGACGAAAGACAAGTACCGTGTGGTCTACACAGATCACCAGCGACTTGAATTGGAGAAGGAGTTTCACTATAGCCGTTACATCACCATTCGGAGAAAAGCTGAGCTAGCAGCCACATTGGGATTGTCGGAGAGACAAGTAAGACTTTGCTCTGTGTAATGTTTCCAAGCTTCCCCACTCTGTATTCAAACTCCCTTCTTCCAGTAAACCTTCCTGATCTTACTTTTGTTTTCAGTGACTAATGACTAATAAAACATAATACACCAAAGTGTTTGTATTAAACAAGCCACCCTGCCTTTTAAGAATATATAAATGAATGCCCCTTTCAGTATGAAACACACTGTGTTTTAAGAATGGAAAAAATACCACCTTAATTTACTCAGAGTCACTATAGGATGATAGACAGCTGTCCAGAGTTTGGGAAACCAGTTCTATCCAGTCTGTGGTGGAAATTTCATGAAATACATTTCCTATGCAAAGTAAGTGCTCTGTTACTGAACTTTCGTCATTCCTATAAAATAAAACAGGTTTATCACTTAGGAATATTTGTCAGAGACCCAGGATTATTACACTGTTAGTTGCATTTGTTCAGCATGCCCTAAGTGGAAAAGCTAGGCTTATTCTTGTACAATGAAGTAGTGCTTGGATTTAAACAGCCTTCCTAACTTGGTGACCTCCAGGTGCTGAAAAGCATGTTAATTTACTCATAAAGTCAAATAAAGCTTCATTATAAAGAGTCTGTTTTTTTTAATCTATGAAAATATCTTTTTGTCTCTAATTTCAGCCAGAGTTAGTAAGAGTAACCTTAAATTTTGTGATGGAGATAGGTGATGTGGAGGCCATTTATCTTTCAAATTCTGTCTCTTCCCAGAATGTGAAGGCTGTGTGCAAAGTTCCCATTTTGTTGTCACAATCCTAAAGTTGGGCTATGATAAGTTAATAAAAAGACCAAGTTTATTTAATACAGCTTTCTTAATTTAGCACTTTCCTGATGTGTTAAAGAGCTACAGGGAGGGGATACTAATCTACCCAGTTTCATAGCAAAGGATTTGTACCTGGTTCTTTTCAGTCCTTACTTCACTCAATACAGTTTAGCACAATGTGTCCAGTAATTCATTTCAAAGTCATTATTCAAGCAAAAGGAATGGTTGGGCTGCTAAGAGGGCTGCTAAGAGGTGCTTTTCAGGTATTTGAAGAGCTTAAAGGTTTGCAACTTTTATACTGTTATATACATTCAGATCAAAGAAATTTAACAATAAATGAATTGGATATTTTAATCAAAACTTTACCAGCCATAACCCAGAATCTGTTGCAACTATCAGGTTGATTCAATTGGAGACAGTTGTTATAAATGTCCTTTTAAATGTATGCAGAATTAATTCTTCATTAGTTCAGAGCCATTGTTAGTGTTATCACTTTCTTTTCAACAGATGTGGTTTTAGGGGAAGAACATCAAAAAGAGGGGAAGACACCCGTGTAATTTAGAGCAATAATAATAATTGTTGTCTCCGCCTTTATTTTTTACTTTGTTTTTACTAGGAAATAATTTATTTGTATTAACTAGGTTTTCTTCAGCTTATACTAGGACTTGAATTATGACCCAAGAAGAAGATATAGGAAGTTTAATAAAACCTGTTATCCATGGATGGATGGAAAGATGGCTGGATGGCTGATTTGTCATCAAGTTGGTATTGACTCTTAACCTACAGTAGATGGATCTTCTCCAGGATTATCTGTCCCCACCTGCCCCTTTAGGTCTTCCAATACTGTACCAATTACCACTGTAATTGACTCATCCACCTTGCTGCTGATCATCCCCTTCTCCTTCCTTTCTCCTTTCCCAGCATGCCTTATAGACTTCTCAAGAGAGCGTCACAGTTATAATAAGAGACTGATCATTTGCCAAGTGTCATCTGAGTGAACACTTTCTATGACCCACCCGTTTGTTTCTTAGCTGTCCATGGTATTCTCAACATCATTGTTTAAAAGTGCCAATACTGTACTTTTCTCTCTTGCTTCTTCCAAGTCCAGCTTTTGTTTCCATAGAGCAGGGGTGTCAAACTCAATTTCATTGAGGGCTGCATCAGGGCTGTGTTTGACCTGGGGGGGGGCAGAGAGGCATGGCCAGGCCACAATGGCATCCTGCACATGGCCCCCAGGCTGCACAAGACCCTCGTGGCCGAAAACGGAGTCTGGGAGGACCACGCGCGGGCGTTCCAAGCTCCATTTTTGCTGGC
This sequence comes from Oxyrhabdium leporinum, assembly GCA_032468155.1. NCBI lineage: Eukaryota > Metazoa > Chordata > Lepidosauria > Squamata > Cyclocoridae > Oxyrhabdium > Oxyrhabdium leporinum. The sequence continues at coordinate 14,200 of JANHFL010004259.1, forward strand.
AGAGGTACTACGGGCCGGTCCTTCGCTATTTCCAGGGTGGCCCTGCAGGCCAGATTTAAGCACCCTGCAGGCTGGATGCGGCCCACCGGCCTTAAGTTTGACACCTCTGCCCTAGAGCATCATAAGGAAAAACATTGCATGATTCTGGTGTTTATAGGCATCGTTGAATCTGAATATCTTTTCCAAGAGATCTTTACTCTACCAAATGCTAGTCTCTGAAGTGTTTTTGGATGCTACCGATAGTTATTGTACTGTTAATAGCTGATTTTAAAATGCAGAATCTATCTACCATTTCATTGCCAGTTGGTTGTTGTACCCTTAGTCATTCGCTTGATCTTTCATTCTATTTAATTGTAGTCCCATTTTTTGCTGCATTTCTTGGCTTTCATTACTAGAACTTGCAGATCATTTACATTTTCAGCGATTCTGCATAGTGAAGATTACTGTTGTTTCTTCCTCCACATTTAAAACCGCATTCCTCTTCTTCTAGTCCTTCTATATTCATATAAGGAACAGGCATACACAGATAGTCCTTGACTTACAACAGTTCATTTAGTGACCTTTCGAAGTTGCAACAGCAATGGAAGAAAGTGACTTATGACTGTTTTTCACACTTATGCCTGTTGCAGCATCCCCATGATCACATGATCAAAATTCGGATGCTTGGCACGGGACTCATATTTATGACCGTTGCAGCATCCCGGGGTCATGGGATCACCTTTTACAACCTTCTGACAAGCAAACCCAACGGGGAAGCCAGATTCACTTAACAACCACGTTGCTAACTTAACAACTGTGATGATTCACTTAACAGTTGTGCAAGAAAGGTCATAATATGGGGCAAAACTCACTTAACAAATGTCTCATTTAGCAACATGAGGACAATGGTATGTTCTGGGATTCCTAATTTCCTTCTAGTCATTTTACAACTTGACATGGTCAAGAGAATCAAGGGCCTTTCTAAAGTTACCAAAGTACAGAGTTGTTTCATTTTTATATTGTTTGGCCTTCTCAAATAACCCAGCTTGCATCAGCAACAAACAGCATCTCTCATTTCTTACGTTTTTTAAAGCCAGTTTGAATATCTGTCATCTCTCTTTACTGTAGGGCACTTTTGGATGATCCTAAACATTATTTTAATAGTTATTAAAATAATTAAATTAAGTTATTTTAATAAATATTTAATATGAAATTAAGGATGAAAATGCACACTCCTTTAAATCTCCTCTCTTCAGTGCTGTTGTGTAGCCCCTATCCAGTTGTGTCATTCTTTGCTGGGTCAGGGTGTTGATATTGAATGATGTCAGTATTGGTATTCCTGAGAGGGATGAGCAAAGAAAAACCTGTGAATGCCTCCCACATCATAAGTATCTTTGCTTTCTAAACATAGGAACTAAATATAGAAAATGTGCACATAGTAAATGCACCACATTTGCTTATGTCTCTTATATCTGAAGCATCAAAATGCATGGACTGAAGACTTGCGTAGTTTATTGTATTATTTCATTTTATTAAATGTATATGCCACCCATCTCATTGCCGGGTAATTATATGAAGATTTATGAAGATTTTATATAGCGTAATTATACTTGTAATTTTAATTGTTTCTATATTTACCCTTTTACTGTTTGTAAGCCTTCCAGAGTCATCTTATCAGTAAGAAGGATGGCATATAAATTTAATTAATAAATAAATTCCAATTATTAGGAAATCTCTTCATTTTGCACACAATGTTTTAGAGTATGTGTCTTGAAGTCATTATCTATTTCCTATTGATGCCATTAGTCACTTGAACTTAAACAAACTTTAAAAAACCCCTGCATGGATTAAAACTTAAGTACACCATGGGCAACCTAAAAACATGTGAAATTTTAAAGATTGTTGTCTGTCCTTCTTCCTGATTTCATGCAAAGATTATTACTCTTGGGTGCTTTTCCTGTCTTCTCAGAAGGCTGAGGATTGATTCTATGAACTCAGGGTCATGAAATTATGCTCTGTATATTATCAGAAGAGGGATTTACTTCCATATTACATCTAGAGCACTGAGTGCAAGATAGCGTAATAATTTAAAAGTATATAAGCAGTAAGCCGGAAAATTCCTAGTTCACTTTTCACTTTTCCCATAACAGAGTGGGCTAAGCTATTATTCCCCTCATCCTCCCCATCTGCAATAGGGGTGCATGTGAAAAAAGAAAAAAAAATCAGGATCGTTTTTTAAAAATGCATGCAAAGTATTCTGAATGCCCCCCTCCCCCACCCCGGGTGCTAAAGATTATGAGGAAAGATCTTACCGGTTGGGAATGGGTTTAACGTCCCTTTGATCTCCATGGAATCTAGGCATGCCTAAATGTTTGCATTTAGATTTGAGGAGGCTTAAATCCAAGCGTGCATGTGTATCTATTGTATAAAGTCAGTTATTGGCTACTTTTATATACCAACACTGCCAGATTTTGTTTATCCCCTTAGTTATCAGTGAAGACATCTTAGCATACCTTTTGCTTGCTTAGTTGTTATTGCAAAACACACACACACACACACATACCCCTTCATTCTCAAAGTCCAATAGACTTGTATTTCTAACTTCTGAGCACCACTCCTACTCCGGGTGTCCTTGGCATTCCTGGAGGTGCATTTGTTCTGAGTCATTTCCCACATGACTAGTAGCTTTGCTTCCCCCCTTTTCCCCCCGCCCGGCAGGTGTTTTGGTGAGTATTAAAAAAAAAAAATCAGTCTCTAATGTGTCCTAGATTTTTCTACTTGCTGCTGTTGAATTTTGGATATAAGTCAAGATACACTTTCCCCCAATCTGTCCTCTAAAATTCATTTTAACTGTCTTTTCTTTCCTTTTCTCCTCTTGCTCTGAAAAACACAAAAAGGCCCCAGCTTTCTACTTTGATACAATCACCACTGCAAAGAACCCTTTCTGAATTCAAATTTAATGTGCAACACACACTACACTCAGTCTTAAACTTACAAAGGCTTTTTCCTGAAAGTAAGAAAACTCCATATTCCTATTAGATGGTAGCATTGTTGTAGTTGAAGACTGGACAAAAAAAAATTTCGTATATCAGTGGATCCTGAAAGCATTTTGATCTGTTGTTTAGTAGTGTAGAACTTTAAACCCAGGTTTGGTTGGAAGGCAGCAAACAGTATATTTAGGAATAACATTGTGCTCTTTTTTGTAATATGCTGATGGTATAAAAGCATTGGAGGGGGGGGGGGGTGTTAACCATATTCCTTTTTTGGCCATGCTAAAATTTTGGCACAATGCTTTCTACCACCATATAGGTAGATGAAAACTACTATATGTTTTGAAGTGACCTGTTTAGGCAGTCAGAGATAACACATGTGCTATTACTATTTGTTCTAGTGAATTGTGTGGTGAGGTTCGTGATTTGTAAATCATTTAGGTTCACAATTAAGATCTTGATGGCGTAGACATTCTAGTTATGTGTTGTATAATTGTTCTGAAGTAAGCGTCACTGGATTGATAGCACCGAGTCTTATAAAGATGCACATAGAGGCTACATTTACACTCTCAGTATCCTGAGTTATATCCAGCAATGCTTAACCAAAGAAAGTTCATAGCTCAGTGCTAAAAGGCAGGCTTTGTACGGAGAAACTCTCAGGTTCTGAGTTCCTGTCTGTAATCTTGGAGTATCATATATGGGATGGTACTAGGCTGCATGGAACAAAAGCATAATTTACTACTAGCCACATTGCTCTGATCCACATTCCCAGACTTTGGTATATAAAAAACTCAATTTATTATGTTTTTAAAAAGATGATGTTATCATACATCGTCTAACATTTAGTACTGAGTTTCTACTAGTTCCTTAGCCTAGACCAGGGGTGTCAAACTCAAGGCCTGCGGGCTGGATCTGGCCCGTGATGTGGTTGGATCAGGCCCGTGGGGCGGTCCTGGAAAATGTAAGGGGCCGGCCCACATCACTTCACCCAGTCTACCTATGTCGCTTCGGCCTGTCTACCCAATGCGAAGAGGAAACATCAGGCCAGCATGGCTTCGGCCCGGTCTACCCAATGCAAAGAGGACACATGCCAGCAGTTTGGGGAGTGGCGTCAAGCTGGCCACCCACACCCAGTTGGCCCCGCCTGCCCCCCCCCCGAGGTCAATTACAGCCCTGTTGTGGTCCTCAATGAAATTGAGTTTGACACTGCTGGCCTAGACCATTTGATTAAAGCCCTATTTACGCAGTATGCTGGTTGGGAATTCTGGGAGTTGAAGTTCACGCATGTTAAAGCTGCCAGGGTTGAGAAACATTGTCTTAAGGCTGGCCAGATTGAGAAATGGAGACATTTTACATGTAATAGACAAAATTCTGATTCTAATGTTACAACAAAATGGATATATTTGTTTCCCATAAGAAAACAAGGTGGTCTTCTCTTTCCTTCTAAAAATAAATGATCTTTCTGGTTAGATTCTCAGGAATTTATTACACGTTTACCCTCTTTCTGCAAATCTCCACTAAAAAGAGGGTAGGAGGGAGAGCTTTGCTTTTCTAATCCAATCCCTTCTGTATGTTTACTCAGAGTAAATCCTGTTGTACTCTATAGGTAAATTTGCATAGGAGTATTGTGTGGATAAACTCATCATTGTGCCCAGACTCAGACTTGAGTACAATCCATCCAAAGCATTTTTAGCCAAGGTGACCATGAATCTCTGCCCTGAGAGCTGGTGCCATCTCACCGACCTTGTCTGACGGGAAAGTAATAAGGATGGGTCTAGTTAATACTTGGGCAGGAGACTCCCAGGAATTCCAGGTTGTAAACTAGACTGTGAAGTTGAAAACATCTAACTCACTATTATTGACACTAACTCTGTCTTCCTCCCTAGGTGAAAATCTGGTTTCAAAATAGGCGGGCAAAAGAAAGGAAAATCAACAAGAAAAAGTTACAACAATCTCAGCCTGGGGGTGTGCACAGTGGATCTGAACCCCTGAGTCCTGTCTCTTCCATGCAGGTAGGGACACCTGGCTCTGGTCCCAGTGGAGGTGTGTTGGGTGCTACTGGCTTGACCCCAACTGTTGCACAATGACAGCCGTCGTAAGGAAAGACTGAGCAGCTGAAAAGTTTCTGCATTTCATACAGAAGAGGAAGAGACCTCCGGCCACACACCAGCCAGCCCAGGAGGAAGAAAAACCACTAATCCAAGAGTGAAACCGATGAAGCAATGGGGGGGTGACTCTCCATATCCTGCACTAGGATGGACTGCACTGAACAGCGTCACAATTAGGGATTTTTCTGCCCATTTATACAAAATACACTGTGGGCCAGCCAATATACTCTGGGCCAACAGGGGAAGGAAGGGAGTTGATTTTCCTTAATTTGTTTCATTCTTGTCCCGGATGCTGCCATAGATATCACATAACTGACACTGAACTCTGCAATGAAAAACACCTTTTTCTCAGGGAATTGGGCCTGGAATGCCTACTTGTTATTCTTGTTTTTGCTTTGTTTTGTTTTTTTAATTAGCAATGTGTTGGGTTAATGATAAATGTTAACGGGAAAAAGAAGAAATTAAACCATATTTTACTTTGTTTTTCTGGTACCCAAACAAACTGAAAAGGAGAATCATTCACCTCCCCATTGACAGGAAAGCGTAAGAGGAGGAAGCTGCTGAGATGCTTTGAAACAAGTCATTGGATGGTAATTTATTGAAAACAAGCACATAAACAAGCAGTGATGAGATGATGTCCAGCTTCCTGCCTGCTGCCTGCCGTCTGTTTAGCAACATGCTATGGACAAAAAAAAATAATCTATTTTTACGAGGACTTTTTTTTTTAATAGAGAATAGTTTTAGAATCAGCTTGACAATAAGATTCACCCTGAGCCTTACTTGTGATCCTGAACATCCTTTAATCCTTGTTATCCTGTTACTGTTGCTGACATCCCCTTCTGACTCATGACTGCCTGGGCTGCTTAACAAAATAGAATGTCTACTTTTGGGAATTGGGGTAGATACTTTGAGGACACCAGTTGGCTGCTGAAATGTATTTTCTGCCATCTCCTAAGATACAGGCAGTTCTTCCCCAAATGTTCCAATAGCTGTTCAAGCCTCGCCTACTTACATCAATTTGCCTTCCCAAATATGGAGGAAGGAGAACAACATCTACACACTTTGATTCAGTGATGGATGACTCAGCAGAAGCTAGCTCTGTTACTGAACGATTAGCAGATTTTGTGACATATGGGGCTTGAGCAAAGAAAGCCAATGTTTTGTGCTCAAGAAGGGGGAATACTGAGGTTACTACCAGGTCATTCTGGAACTGATTTAAGTTGCAAATGTGGAAGCTAGATTTCTTGGATCTGGTACTACCGGCTGCAAGTTATTAAAATCTAACATAATTAGAGAACCCTGACTGGGGTATAGCACTCTAATCCTTAATCCGAGTTTGGAATGGAACTCTGCTTATTCTGCTAAGAAAAACATTTATAAAAATAAGGGCGATTTCTGATCATTCTACAGGGCTTCAAGAGGGGGTACCCAAGAAAATTTGCAGCCTAACTTTTAATGCCAGTTTCTGCCAAAGTCTGTCCAATTTGGAATGGGCAGGACCGAACTCAAAAAGCTATAACCCATGGCATGTGAATTTGTATCCACGGGCACCTATGCTGGTGAACTGGCATCTGCCAAGGATATTGATTTTTCTTTTCTCCATTCATCCCCACATCTGCTGACTAGCATCTTTGGGGGGTCATTTGGGAGCTGAGAGGTCAAAGAAAGTGCAGCAGGGTCCACTCGCCTTGATCGTCATCCATTTACTTGAAAATAGATTTCCTTAAAAAAAGGAAATCGAGCCATGTAAATTAATAATAAACGAAACAATTTATGTATTGAATACATATGCGAGCACCCTTGTCTTAGAGCTAGAATGATGTGCTGTTTTTAATTTTACATGTTTACGGTGACTTTCAAATAAAACATGTAGAATTCATGCTGTGAAAAGCACAAACAATCCAGGAAAAACTTCCTTGAGCTCAAGCCAACTTTATGGAAATGAAGCCATGCCCTTTTTGCTTAGACCTACTCATTTCAATGGGATGTAAGTAGAACACTATGGAACTGAGGTCCAACTGAGAATTTCACATGAAGCCTCAGATGGGGACAACTGATAACCGCAGAACTACATATATGCTGTATTGCTTGGTTTACTTAATATGATTGAGTTTATGAACAGATAGATAAACAGACCTAATAATAGAAACTTGTCCCTTCTATGGTCAAAGTATTATGGAATCTATCATACATCCTGTGAGATGTTTTCAGTGATTTCCATGAAAAGTCACAAGCGCTTGGAATTTTTCCTTTAATCAAGACTCTTAATATGGGCTAGCATACACATATAGCCTCTTGGCCACATGTGTAATTTCAGAGATATACTGTAGCTCATTGGCATTTAAATACTAGTCCCTTTGAAAGTTGAACGACTTTCAGAAAACACCCTTAAGAACTGAGAAAGACTTGCCCATATTGGGAGGTAGTGATGGTCATTATCACCCAACACACCTGGAGGACACCTAGGTGGAAATCTGCTTTAAAGAAAAATGGATGGAGCTTAGAAGGAAAGGTCCATAGTGGAGGAGGAGAAAAGGAAATACTTTCTGAAACTTTATTAATGGTAGAAGGAAAATATAGTAAGACCTGTCTACATCCCAAATAGAAACCAGTTTCAGTGATTTCAGTGGAAATCATTTCTAGTAAATGAGCTTTAAGGTATCAGTTTATTGCAAAAACCTCATTCCTCACAAATCTCAGATCTGGAATCATGAGAAACCATTTAAGTTCTCTTGGTTAAATTCTTTCTAGTGAGACCCCCAAATTCCAGCTGCTTAAACAATTGGAAATGAGTTTAAGTATGTAAACATCCATACTTACCTCTTTTTTCTTTTGAAGACATCAACAGCATGATTCAGTGAAAACTCATTCAAGGAAATCACACTGTTACTTTCTCCGTGTAAAGTGGATAGAAATTCTTAATATCACTTAGACTGTGTCCAAATAATACAGTTTAAAAATATTAATCAAGTAGTGTTTTTTTCCTCTCTCTTGGACAGTAATCTAATTTAATTATGTTGGTATTTTTGAAAGAGTTTGTTTTCATCAGTAATCATAGCTACATTCTTTGAAGAAAAACAAGGAGATGGAGATAATATTAAAAACGCACTTGAGCAAATAAGTGTATACCCTGTCATAATCAAAACTTTTTTGACACAAAAATGAGAATGTTTTTATTTGAATAAGCCTTTTCTAATAACAGTAACAAGGATGGTGACTTAAATATGAGATTGCAGAATCCTTTTATTAGCTCAAGATTAACATTTTTAGGGAAAAGTCACACAAAAGACTAACGGATGAATCTATCACTCTTGCTAGATTTGTTAAGCAGGGGTACATCCTGGCTGTTTTAAAATTTCAAATTGTTAATTACCGTATCTCAAGATTTACATGCTGATAGCTCTTTCTCTATTAGAATTGCATTTTCTGATTATTTGTATCTTTGTATGAAGGAAACCTAATTCTCCTTTCACCAGTGGAATGAGATATTTACTCAAGTGCAACATTGAATTAAGATTGTGCAAAGCATAGAAGGAACATTTTCCTTCAACAAAGTTTCAAGGCAGCAGCATCTTTATCTGAATTAAGTCTTGAAGTCCTGTGGTCTCAGCTTCTGGTGAGGAGATTATGAAGAGCCACGTGTCAAAGGGGGTTTCTGTGCCTGCATAGGGTGTTCCAAAAGTAGCTGAGAGAGAATATCCTGCAAATCTCTTGTCTTCTCTGTCTAGTAGCAAAAAAGAAAGAAAGAAAGAAAGAAAAGAGAAAGAAAGAAAGAAAGAAAGAAAGAAAGAAAGAAAGAAAGAAAGAAAGAA
>JANHFL010004259.1:23615-77854 GCA_032468155.1 Oxyrhabdium leporinum
CCCCACCTCCGCCCACCCTTCTCCTCCCTCCCCCTCGCGGAGATTAGGGGAGGCTGCTAAGCTTCGGGAAGGAGCGAGGGGTGGACGAAGGAGGAGGAGAGAGACATCCGCGGCGGAATCTCTCCCTCCAAGGCGACGGGGAGCAGCGGCAGCGGCTGCTTCTCACGCTCGCTGATCCGCTCCGCTCTCCGTGTAATGGCTGCCGCGCCTTGACGTCACCCCCACACTTCCCACCCTCCTTAGACCAGCTCGGACGGCGCACATGCGTCCTTACAGCTAAATGGGTGGTTCTGCCCTAAGCGCCCCACAGTACTCCTCTTTGAGCATGCGCGCAAGCCCCGAGCTCAATGAGTTCCTCTGCGCTTTCCAGAGACTGGGGTAAGATTCCAGGGAGTGTATTGGAGGGCGGGTGGGGGGAGGCGTCCTGGTCGCGCGCAGAGAAAGGTAACTCTTCTTTGAAATAAATAAATAAATGGAATCACAGTTTAGGAATAGAAAGGTGGGGTCATTCTAATTCTTGGAAAAAAGTTTGAATCAACTTTTGAGGGAGATGCTTTGCAAAGTACTATATTCCTCTTGTCTCCCATATCTGAACTCCAGGGTGAATCGTCCCCAGCTGTTCACCCCCACCCCCGGTGTCATTCCATAGATACTAAAGGCAAGAGACGTTGAAGCTGAAGCGCAAAAAGTCTGCAGCTGAGCGGACCGCGTCAGGTTGAACAAGACAAAAACCTTCGCAAATCCATTTCCCCAATCAGTTGTCAACGTAATAAAAACTATACCGAAGACACACATACAACATTGAAATTGTTAGTCAGTGCTCTCCAAAGATCAGGTACGATGTGTTCAGCAGTTGAAAAAAAAAACATTGGGTAATTCTTCAGTAGTTTCAAATTCTGTGTAATAACTAAGATGACTTTTCCTATAAAGCTAGGCTCTCAAAGTCTACTGGATTATAGCTCCTATAATCATCCTGCAACACCATCTTTTGGCATTCCCAGTAACCATGGGACGAACATTACGGTTCAGCACTCTGACGTTTTTGGGAAGAGGTTTAGATCCAAATGTAACCAAAGTAATCAACTTTTTACTACTCTTTATTTTAAATAAACATGGGTATGCAGGTTCTCCCTTTTCTCTAAACTTCCACTCTGTAGCAATGTTTTTGGAGAATTGTGGGGCAGAAATGGGGTGGGGATGGGGGTAACTAATTTGATAATTATTAAATGTATATGCTGCCCAATTCCCAGTGACTCTGGGTGGTATACAATTGGTAAAACAGTTTAAAACAACACAAAAATCGCAAACACATTACAAGACAAAAGACAAAGATGGCAGAGAAAACAAACTAGAGGGGAACAAGGGAAAGAAAAGGAAAAAAGGAAGGGAAGGGAAGAAAAGAAAGAAAGAAAGAAAGAAAAAGAAAGAAAGAAAGAAAGAAAGAAAGAAAGAAAGAAAGAAAGAAAGAAAGAAAGAAAGAAAAAGAATCGTTTTACTAATTTATCAACTGCAGTGATTCACTTAACTGTGGTAAGAAAGGTCATAAAATGGGACAAAACTCACTTAACAAATGTCTCACTTAACAACAGAAATATTGGGCTCAGTTGTGGCCGTAAGTCAAGGACTACTTGTGCTGAGATGCCTGAACAAAGAGCTGCTGCTTCTGAATGGTAACAGTGGCCATTCTAGAGCTGAACTAGAAATTGAAGTCCAATTCACTCCTTTTTTTTTCCAAGCAGAATTACGAAAAACAGAAAACTTGAACTGGCCCTCCATCAACCACAGCTGATCATAATAAATAAATAAATAAATAAATCTACAAGAAACTGCCCATATCTGCATAATCTGGGCTTAACCTGCTTCTTATAGGTGGCAAATATATGAAGCTTGGCCCTTGACCCTCTTTTATCCACCACTGGTAATAAAACATGATGTCCAGATGTTCTGACCCGCAGCAGATAAATTTGCACAGCAGATTCTGCAAACTTTTATTCATCAACAACTCCTTACATCAATATTGTCCAGATGTGTCACACGGAGTGCATTCGAAGATACCTTTGTGACATTACAGTATTGCAAAGGGATCTCTCCGAGGTTCCAGTTTGGAAAACAAAAACTTAATTGGAGAAGTTGTTCCTCTTGACCACTTCTGTACAACTTCTGTACAACAATTGGGTACAGGTCACCATCCAATTTCCGTAGTAGATTTAGACCCTGTTTTTATTCGAAGGGGCCAAAGGGCTGGCAACCATGGGCATTCTTCCTTTCGGTGCACCTGATGAAGAGACCTGTTGCACTTGCTAGCTAACCGGGGAGCTGAACTTGTCCCATTCTATAGCCTAGCTCCCCTCCGCCTTGTCTCTCGCCTCTTCCTTATGGAGGAAGGGAGGGCCAATCCAGGGAATCCGGGAGGGGTCAGTAAGAAACAATCGACAAACATTCCATGTCCTCCTCCCCACCCTCGTCCCTTCTCTGGGCAGCCTGGAGCCCCGGTACCTCTTTAAGAAGCGATTAACCATAAACTAATAGCTGGAAGGACACGGAGGGCAAGCCGTCCAGTGGTGGGCTTGCTTTCCCAGAAAGATCCATCTTGTTCAGCAGCACTGAGAGCACCTCCACACCTGAACCGGGGCTGCCAGGCAGGCAATGGAGGAAACCCCAGATACCTCCGTTGCTAGGGAACGGAAGGTCAATAATGCGTATTTGGATTGTGGAACGGAGCGCAAGGTCTGTTTGTTTAGTGGTTAGAGGTTCAAAAGTCAGCATTGTCTTACTAACAAGCAGAACTCGCAGTCTGGAAGGAAGGACGAACTCACCAACCCATTAAGCCAATGAACAAAGCAGCCGCTTCAATTGCAGTTGGGCTTTAAACAGAACCAAATAACAGAGTTGGAATGGACATTGGAGGTCTTCTAGTCCAACCCCTTGCTCAAGCAGGAAACCCTATACCATTTCAGACAAGTAGTTGTCCAATCTTTTCTTTAAAACCTCCAGTGATGAAGCACCCACAACTTCTGGAGGCAAGTCATTCCACTGATGAATTCTTAATTGAATCGGAATAGAGCTGGAAGGGCTGTGCAGGCAGAGATCAAAAAAGCTGAACAGGTAAAACAGAATGAAGCTAAACTCTTGGCTTTTCCCCTTGAGTCAGAGATAAACCACAGTTTTCAAGATGCAGTGACTAGGCTAAGCCAGAACCAGGCAAGCCCCATTTGGTTTGTATGCTGTGGGGACCAATCCTTTGATCTGGTCTATGTTTAAGCACAATAGCTACACTGAGCACCTTCTGACTTATTCAGCAGGGTATAGTTAAGCAAACCATAGTTTACTATGATTGTGAAAGGGCAGCGGTCTCAGAAGCCATTTTTCCAGGACCACTCAACTTTAGCAGTGCAAAGATTCCTGATCTCTTTCTTTCTCATCCAGGATTCATATTCTGGGTTTGCACAATGGGTTAGTCTAGGCTACAGTCAGATCTTGTATCTTGGGTTTTAGCATGCTGTGTGAACTACACCACCGCTTCAATCCACAATATATTTGTCACAAAATATTGTATTAGTTCACCAATTGCCTCTTGACAACTGGGATTTGCATATTTGTTTGAATCCAACCAGATCAACGTTTTGTTTTGTTTTTAGTTCTAGTTTACAAGTTACTCCATAGAATATTGCAGTTCAAAAATCCCCAAGAAAGAAAACCAACCGAACTCAGTTATGTTTGCTTTTGGAGTAAATACACATAGAACAAGGTTGAAACTTAACAGATTTCAAAGCAGAAAGTTTTGTTAAAAGTCCTTGTTGGGCATATTTTAAGCACAATGACTCAGGATCTTTATTCCACAGAAAATTCCCTGGAATTTCACTCCATACAGCAAGCATGCTTAAAGGAACATCTTCAGCTATGATTGGCTCATCTGCAAAATCAGTTCTGAAATTGCTGCAGACCCTGAAAGGGGATGAATTAAGAATCTTTCCAGAGATTGTGATTTATTGCACAAAGAAGGTGCATCTGTTACAGGGGCTCTGAGCCTATTTGCTTTCCACAAACTCCCTTCCGTTTGTTGCTAGGGACACAGGATTCTCTCTTTCCAGTTAATGCCACATTACTGTTATGTTGAGTACTAACAGATTTAGGGTATATGGATGTGATTGCCTTTTTATCCCCAGACTCCAGGCATTTTCATTCCTGGACTTTTTGTGTCACCTAGGAACAGAGAGGCACTGCTTAAGGAACTCTTTTAGGGCTACTTTTCACAGTTATAAACCCAGAGTTGTGTATACTCTGGGCTAGACAAACAACAAAGTGTCCTTTTCTGCATACGTGCATGCCAAATGCAATATGGTGCAAAAAGTAGCAGAAGCCAGTATTTCTTTACCAGCTATTATTTCTGTGCCTTTCATCACAATGTACAGTAATCTATAGCCCTAAAATGATAACATTTATCTCCATGCTGCATGAATGATTGATCACATATAGTGTTTTTTCAACAAACACAAATTTGGAGCATTTTTTTTTAGATAGCCACAGTATAGATATGATAATTTCCAACAGCTTGTACATTGCTCAATATGTACAGCAGATTCCAAGCGTGTAAATTCTTAATAAACAGTTCCTTGGGCCAAGGGGTTACCCTAGACCATATACAGCTTTTATTTTATTTTATTTTATTTTATTTTATTTACCCTTCTGCCTCATTTCTGCAACTGAGAGTTATTCACAGCTTTCTTTGCAATCTGCTTGTTGGTTGGAGGAGTTAGAACCAAAGGCTGAGAATGAGAGAATGGGTAACCCTAGTTGCTTTTGCTATATCGGTTTGGGATCCTAGCAGATTATGCCATGGGAATGCCACCTTCAGGTAAAACTTTGCTCACTGTTGTGCCAATCTATTTCTCATTGTCCAGTATAACCTCTGCTCACCTACTTTTCATTGTCCAGCAATAACAATGAGAATTCTTCCAATACAGGGAAACCAAATCTAAAATTGTAAAAGATAACAACTGGAAAAACACAGTGTACACTTTGCCAGATAACTCTGCTATCATGGTTTGTTCTGTCAACTAGTCATTGCTGTTTTTCGTTAAGCTGTTCTTAAATAAACCATGACATTGTCTGATGTTTGAATACAGTCAATATATTTTGATATATCAAATAGGAACTCACTCACAAAAAAAATAAGAATTGGGCTACATGCTAATGAAACCATACTAAAAACAAAGCAAACCATGGAAAAATTAATGGGGGAATTAATCCTGAATCACCGTCTAGAAATGTGTTCAATTCCACACAGATAACAGTGGGATTTTAAAATGAATTGTAAATATTCCTTTTTTCAAGCAAGTTTTCAATTGACCTATAGCAGGAATTGGAAAAATTGAGAGCCAAATTAAACTGAGATTGTGTTCATATCTTGTGCTAGCAAGATTTGTGGAACATGCTTCATTATCTGGTTCATCTTAACCCTAAATCATGGTTGGATCTTCATTTCTTGCAACAAGTAGACAAAATTAGCAACATTTGCAGTTATTTATATATTGCAACATAAAGTCAAAATTCTAATAAAGATTAGATTAATTGCAATAGATGTGTTGATGTTTCAAATTTAAAATATTTATTGATCTGAAAAAAATTACAACTATCTTTGAGCAAATTGTGCTCATAAATACACTTTTGTACTTGGGTAACCAAAAAGAAAATAAGTGAAATCTGAAATTTCAACTCTCTCCTATATGGAAAGAGCCTATCTTTCTGTGTGTTCAATGCAAGTCCCACCTTATCCCTTCCAGCCCAGCCTTGGATGGTTATCCATTACAGATAATTTCTAATCCTATCTGCAATGGAAGTGTCCATCTATTCAATTCTGCTTAATTAACAGAAGTGACTTCCCCTTCTTTAGAAGTGCCCTTCTTCCTCCAGCTGGCCATTTACAATCTATTGACCCCTTGTACTGGAAACAATTAGTGTCATGGCCTATATATATCATCAGGTACAATTAGCACACTATCCAAGTTCCTTTACCCCAATGCGGAAAGACAAGGGAAAATAACAAGAGGTACCCAATCGCTTCCAGTCCTTAGTGGAGGGAGGGAGGGAAGGGACAACATTGAAGGGGGAAAGGTCAAACAATCAGAGGAAGAGCACACGACAGCGACAGATATGGTTAGCTTCGAAGTCCCCAGGGTCTTGTTCACTGGAAGCATTTCTAGCCCTTTTAGTCATCTTCCAGGTGCTCTTTGATGTCAGAAGCTTTTGTTAACTCTTCTGGTCCTTTTATTGAAGCTTCCCACTCGAAGCAAACTCCAGTGGGTATCTTTCTCTTGCTTTTTTGGTTGATTTCAAAATTAGAAAGAATAGCTCAATGTTAATTTTTAAGAAGGGCTCTCGCTTTCTACTTATGAAACTCTCATGACAAGACAGCAACGCAAACTCCCATCCTTTCTGTCCACCTATCTCCAGGTTTTGTAAGGTCCATCTGTGGAACAGATGAGATGAATCACTAGACTGTTGTTGAGAAGATGGGTCAGGATGTTAGGCCACATATGATAGGGCTGACTCATGCCACATCACACTTTTAATGATAGTCATAGAAAATTCTTCTGAGCCTCCAGTTGGAGCTAACTACCACATTCATACCTTGTGCAAGGCATAACACAAGTCATTGTTTATAAGCTACAATGGGTAAATTCCTAACTGAAAACAATTAAATCATATTCTTGGATAATGTAGCGTGAATCCAGTCAGTAGCAGGGATTAATGAAAGGCTGAAGGTGAAGACAGAATTCCCAAGATAGTTACTCTCAATTAGGATTCCAGACTTAGGCTTAGATCTAGTGCCGCCTAGTGATATCTATGGGATAAATGCTAGGAGCTCCTTATCTATCAACATTGGCCTTTGGTTCTGATTCATTTCAAAATTGAGCAAGATACAGTGCATTCTTTGTCTTGATGTCCCTCTTTGTATGCACTACAGTACATTATTTTTCCTCACAGAGGTTGCCAAACCCTATTCATATCTAGACACAGTTCAGTTTTGAATCAGACTAGACCTGAGGCAGCCTTTTCTGACTTTTGGTTTTTAGAGCGCAGGACTGTTGAAAGGCCATTTCTAGTCGCAGAATTTCTGCCATGGTTGCCTGGCTAGGGAGTAATGTCTATTCACCAGATGGCCAAGTGGAACAATCATCTGTAATTATACCTTTAGCTTTGTGGCAGGGAAGTGGGTCCATGTCCAAACAAAGAACTGGGCTACAGCCACCCACCAATTTTTATTTCTGAGAAAACCTTATGTGGCCACTCTTGTAAGTAAAGATGATATCAACACCTGTTTGGTTTTGTTTCACAAAATGTCAGCTTATTTTATTTCATTTTATTCATTTTAATTTAATTTAATTTTAATTTTAGACTGGGAGCTTGTTTGGTGCCCTAGAAAGTGTGCATAGAAACATTATTGGTGCCTGCCATCACCATATTCCTTTTCCCTGGTCTAGTTAATTTTGTCTCTAGTTTACTATTTTATCCATCTGCTATGTTTGCATTAGATGTATCACCATGATAGAGAATCAAGAGTTGTAGGTTAGATGACACACAGAAATTTGATTATTGTCTGCTGCTCCGAGTCCATTTTCATTAGATGGATGAATATATATATTTGATTAATAAATAAACAAACTTGAAATGTTCCTTGTTAATATCACATTCAGTGTAGGATTCTTATAATGGATGTTCTCAAAGACTCCACCAGCTCTTGATACCATTTTTTAAAGTCAGTTCCAGGAGAGGCTCTAGCTCAGAGGTGTCAAACTCGCGTCATCAAGTGACGTATCATGACTTTTTTTTCCTTCGCTAAACTGGGTGTGGGCATGGCCAGCACGAGACGCATCTGGCCTGCAGGCTGTGAGTTTGACACCCATGCTCTAGCTGATTTCAATAGTCTGCAGCAAAAATGGTTGTTTTAAAATATAGGCAGCTGATGAACTTTCATTGGAGAAAATTCATAATCTGCTAGGAAAATAAAACATTGAAATTCTGAGTTGGTGTACCCCCCACCCACAGAGTCATTCAGAAGAAAAAATAATGCAAGAAAGAAAGAAAGAAAGAAAAAAGAAAGAAAGAGAAAGAAAGAGAAAGAGAAAGAGAAAGAGAAAGAAAGGAAAGGAAAGGAAAGGAAAGGAAAGGAAAGGAAAGGAAAAGGAAAAGGAAAAGGAAAAGGAAAGAAAAGAAGGAAGGAAGGAAGGAAGGAAGGAAGGAAGGAAGGAAGGAAGGAAGGAAGGAAGGAAGGAAAATAGCCATGAAAAAGCATTATATTGGGTAAATTAGCTATTGAGGACTGTGGAATTCCATGGTGCTCTGTGTGTGTGTGTGTGTGTGTGTGTGTGTGTGTGTACGTGTGCACAGGTGTCTGCATGCACATACACATGTGCTATTACTGGAAACTCCCTTAATGTAAATTGCCCCATGATTAATTCAGAAATTGCATTTCAGGGTGACATCATTACAGTATTTACATTAAATCCATCCACTTCTCTGGAAAACAGCATACCATCCTATTGTGTATCCTTTCTTCTGATTCTTTGGTGGGATGACATTTTAGTATTGATGGGCTTCCCTAAGGTTGGAGCCAAACCTTAAGCTAGGACATCCTCAGAGGTCCAAAGCAAGATTGAACTCAGTACTGATTCCTCCCTACCGGTAGGCCATAAAATAAAAAAAAAACTCTTGAATCAAGAGCAACTCCTGGTGACTACATGGATGCAACCACTCAGTTTTCTTGACATCAGTACTTCACTGTTTGCCCTTGCCTTCTTCTAGGATGAGGTTGTTATTGTTTTACTTCCTAGTCTAGTCTACAGGCCTAATTTTCCTTAGTGGTCTCTCAGGGCAGTTCTAACTAAGCCTCACAAGGTGGACCAGGTGCTGCCACCTGCTGAGATTCCCAGGACATTGAATACAGGTAGTCCGCAACTTCTAACAGTTCTTTTAGTGACTGTTCCAAGTTTCAGCAGCACTGGAAAAAGTGACTTGTGACCGTCTTTCACACTTATGAGCTTTGCAGCGTCCCCATGGTCACGGGATCAAAATTCAGACGCTTCACAACTGACTCCTATTGATGACAGTTGCAGTGTCCCGGGGTCATGTGATCCCCTTTTCCGACCTCCTGACAAACACAGTCAAGGGGGAATCCAGATTCACTTAACGATGTGTCCCTAACTTAATGACCGCAGTGATTCACTTAAGAACTGTGGCAGGAAAGGTGGTAAAATGGGGCAAAACTCACTTAACAATGAATTTGGGGCTGTACCTGTATACTGTATGTGAACATTAAAAGCCCGCCTGAATCCATAATTACTCCATTTCTTTGTTTCTTCCTGATTTCCAAAAAGGCCTACAAATAGATTATTCCCTTTTTAATGCCATGTAAATCATTTCCCTTCAGGCTAGAGCTACCCTATCTGAATGGCAGAAATCCAGATGACCACTAGATGGAACCCAAGAAAATGCTGCTACCTAATAATGATAATAAAGACTTTACTATCGCCAGCGGTATTACAACTATTATCAGTGGTCATCCAGATTTTTGCAACCTTGATATAGGAACCTTATTTTAGATGGTAGTCCAAAGTTTGACTGTGCATTGTATGATGACCTACATTGAACTCTTCATTGTTCAACCCTATTGGGTGATCCCAACATAGCTGAATATGATTTCATACGATGATGTATGAAGAAAAAGTCAGTCTTCGTGGAATTCTCTCTCATGTTTAGTTTCTTGCCTTTGTTGCAAAATAATATCCAGATGTGGCTATTGTGACACCTCACCAGTAGATGGCAATGTTTACTTTTCCTTGGGAGCATGTCCAGAAAAGAAGGAAGGAATGTAGGGAGAGAGAAAAAAGCTTCCAGATTGCAAGAGAAAATGGCTGGGTCATTATTTTAGCTATTTCTTTTCTTCTTTAGGGCCTGAGATCACAATCCTTCAACCATTTCCCTGGCAGTCAGCACCAGTGAGCTCAGTGGCTCTGTTCTCCTAAAGCGTTCACTTTAACCAGTTTAAAAAGTTAACCCAACTTTCTGGTTATGGTTAGAACATTGATTCAATATGGTTTTCTGTAACATGCTAAGCTAAAATGAAGTTGGCTAATTTTAGCTCAGTTACTGCCTTCACCCAACCCCTTACTGAACCAAGTGCTTTGGTTGCATCTGGCCATTGTAAAAAGTTGGGATAGTTTTTTACTTTAGTTCTTTGGTGTATGTCTCAGTGAATTCTACAGACCCATCTCCTTTAGATACATTAAGAACGGTGTAGTGTGAAAACCAAATCCAAGCAAATTAGAAAGCACATTCAGCCCTGCTGAATATATTGTGTGAATGAGGCAAGTAGGACTTCTTTAGAACAATTCAAAGCAAGTGTTTGTACACTTTAAACATCAACTAGTAAAACAAGGTTAATAGCAATAAATATATTGTGGACTAGTTCCTGTGTTCTCTAAGTCACATTTCTCAAAATCTTCTCAAAATGATGAGAGCTGTAGTCCAAACCATTTGCAGGACATCTGGAAAAACTGTTCTGAGGAGGTAACTTTCAGCCCAGCCCATCCTGTCATGTTTTCACGTGCAAAAACATAGCTGTTCAGACAATAGCCTTGGGTAATAGGAATGCAGTTTTCACAAGAAAGTTGCCATGGGTTGATATGTTCTCAAATCTTGGTACGGCCTATTTGTCACCTCTCCTACCCAGCTATAACATCTTTCCATGAGAATGAATAGGGAGTGTGGCCCATGTGTCAAATAGAGAAGAAGAAGATGAATTAGAAATAATGATGAAAAGTCCTGCTAGTTTCATTTTGAAGAACAACCTTCGTCAATATGGTATCCCTCAAATGCATTTTGATGGGAATAGACACAATTTTAACATCATTGGTGCCATCTCTCTATCCATCAATATGAAGACTGGGCCTTGTAGTCCAATGGCTCAAGGGGGGAGGTGTGTGTGGAAACTTTTGGAATAGGTGAATACATCAGATTTCATCTCCCTACCTGTCCAAGTTGTTCATTTGTTGATTTTAGGTGAGGGACTTGAGGAAATACAGTCATCTCAATATTATTCAGCAGTGCAACACACAGCCCACAATCTCTATGGCCCCAGATCACCTTTCAGAGTTTATCTGATAAGGTTCAGCAAACTCTGTGAAGAAGTTGTGACAGTTAGACACGTTGGGTATGAGTGAAGACTCATGTTGAGGCTGGTTGCACCAGTGTCTTTCTTTCCTTCCACGATCTCTTTAGTCCTCTTTTTCTTTTGAAATGAAAAACATTTTCTAGTCAGAATCTTTGTTCAGCATGAAAAGAGTTACAGATGCTCTTATTCTTATTTAAAGGATTTTTTTTCTTTTTAGTAATATAGTGCAATCTAATCCTGAGCAAGACTGAGCTCATTCATTGTTCTAAGCTATGCTCCCTTTAAACAAGATTTTCTGAATAGAATATTAGAATACTCTTTACTGACCAAGTGTGATTGAACATACAAGGAATTTATCTCTGTTGGATAAATGTACATACAAACAACGAAGTAATATAATCATAAGATATCAATATTAGAAGGTAATAGAAAAGATGAGAAGGATAATAGTAATATGGTCCTGCTGTATATAGGTAGGCCTCGACATAGAACCACAATTGAGCCCAAAATTTCTGTTGGTAAGTGAGTTTTGCCCCATATTACGAACTTTCTTGCCACAGTTGTTAAGTGAATCCCTGCAGTTCATAAATTAGTAACATGGCTGTTAAGTGAATCTGGCTTCCTCGTTTGACTTTGCTTGGCAAAAGGTTGCAAAAGATGTTCACACGACCTTGGGACACAGCAAAGGTCATTAGTATGAACCAATTGCCAAGCATCTGAATTTTGATCACATGATCATGGAGCTGATACCAAGGTTGTAAGTGTAAAAAATGGTCATGTCACTTTTTCCAGGGCCGTTGTAACTTTGAACGGTGAATGGTAAATGAACTGTTGTAAGTCAAGTATTGTATTCTGTATTCTTAGACATGAGACAGTAGTGTGAGAATTAGGTGTTCAGCAGAGTGGCATGAGGGAAAAACTGTCCCTGTGTCTACTTGTTTTGGCATGCAATGCGTTAAAGTGGCATCCTGAGGGGAGGAGTTTATGTCCAGAATGTGAGGGGTCTGTCGATATTTTCTCAGCCCTCTTTCTGGCCCGTGTAGTATACAGGTCCTCAATGGAAGCCAGGCTGGTTGTGATTGTTTTTTTTCTGCAGTCCTAACTATCTGTTGAAGTCTGTACCTGTCCTGTTTGGTTGCTGTACCAAAGTGTGGCCTGTGAATGGGCCACACTTTGAATGGGTAACTGAATAGGCCGCACTTACTTTGAGACATATACACACGATATATTTGACCACAATAGAGCGGAATCAAAGAATCATGATGTGAGCACACTGGTGAATGTTAATGTATAAGCTATGGTCAAAAAAAGCAATTTCTGTTCCTCCCTTTATTGAGAACTAGGATAGACAGCTAGTGCTTGGCTTATGACCACAACTGGGACCAAAATTTCCGTTGTTAAGGGAAGCGGTTGTTCAGTGAGTCGTGCCTGATTTTACAAACTTTTTTGCAACAGTTTTTAAGTGAATCATCGCAATTGTTAAGTGAATCACATGGTTGTTAAGCAAATCCAGCTTCCCCACCTTGACTTTGTTGCTCAGTAGCTGGCAGAAAAGGTCACAAATGGTGATCAGGTGACTCCAGGATGAAGAAATGGTGATCACATGACCATCATAAATGCATGCTGTTTACCAAGCACCAAACTTTTGATTAAGTGACAGTGGAGATGCTGCTATACTTGAAATTAAGAGGACTGTTTGTAAGTTAATTTTTTCAGTGTTATAACTTTGAATGGCAGTTAAACGAATGATTATATGTTGAGGACTATCTGTGATTTAATGAGGGGAAAATTAGTTCACCTACATGTTTCTTTTCTCAATTCTCACTGTACTTTTGTGCAGTGAGTTTTCAGAAAGGAATTTTTTAAGATAGAAAAATGCAATGAGTAATGAAAGACAGAGGTATGGTTTATACAACCACAGCTTTTCTAAATATCCTCTACTTTGGCACAGAAAGTGTTTAACCTCTTAAATCTTGCCACATTTTAAAGTATTGTTTCTCAATCTCGGCAATTTTATAATTCTGGCTCCCCGAATTCCTCAGCCAAGATTGAGAAACACTGTTTTAGGGACTAACTGTAATAAGGATCTTCATTTTCAGTTTTGAAAGCTGCTAAAGATATCTGGCTGTTAATAGGCAAATTTAAGTTTTGATTCAGGTTTACACAGAAAATCAATGCTGTGAAATAATTCAGATTTGAACATAGCAGGGAAGATGTTCAACTGGAACACTTGGGCCAAGTAAGGGAACAAAATCTAATTGATTATTAATCTCCTTTGAGAGATTCCATTTTACATATGATTTTACTCATTTCATTCACTTGGCAATATATAAAAGGGAAACATCTCATGACAAAACAGCATGGCCCAAATACTTTGGCAGATTCAGGTATACCTACAGTCTTAAGAGATGCATTTTATATTTTATATAGAATTTTTAAATAAGAATTAAACTTAATATTGGTTACATACTTAACCTGTGAAATAGAGAATTGGAATATCCAATCTTGGACAATCAGTGTCTAAGAAAATGTAAAACATACTTATGATTTAAGAATGACATTTCATCAGAAAACATCATTTTCATTCACCATTTTTGGAATCCAATAACGTTGATGAGATTGTTCAAAACTTAAGGACCCTTTAACTAGATGATACTGTCTTCTCTAGCTATCACTTCATTTTTGTTTCAAATCATAACAGAAGTTAATATAATTTGGAAAAGAAATATAACAGTTAAGAATGTAAATGTGATGTCAAAATATATGTCTAAAATATGCATATAGCATTTTATGGGGGGGAAATTGCTCCACCATGCCACAGGCTCAAGAAAGAGATAATGTAATGTAAGTGGAATGAAATTTATCCTATTATTAATGAATGGACTTAATAAATAGCAATAGCACTTAGACTTATATATCACTTCACAGTGCTTTCCAGCTCTGCCTAAGTGGTTTACAGAGTCAGCATATTTCCCCCAACAATTTGGGTCCTCATTTTACCCACCTCGGAAGGATGAAAGGCTGAGTCAACCTTGACCCTGGTGGGATTTGAACTGCCAAATTGCAGACAGCCGGCAATCAGCAGAAGTAGCCTGCAGTACCGCACTCTAACCACTGCGCCACCGAGGCTCTTGATTTTTTTTATTTTTGAAAAGATTTTATATTCTAAAAATGGGAAGCTGCACAAGTGGAATAGATTTAATCAAACGTTTAAGGAACAAATTAAAACCACACAGATACTAAGTATTACATTTTTAAAAATTAGTACTTTTCTTCTTTTTTTCTCTTATGTTTAGTTTATCTTAATCATTATAATGTATGTACTTCTTTAAAAAAAATGTATCACCCTTGTTTGTATGTTTATGTTGATAACAGTGTAGTTGTTTGCATTTACCATATAAATAATGTAAAAACCAAATGGATGAACAAATGTAACAGATATTCTGCATAGATGGCTCCAAAAATAGATCAAATTACTGGTATAACAGCTAACAGTGTGTGAAGGAAGTCTCCTTTTCCCCTGCACTATGGCCACACACAGACACAGGCACACAGAAATGCCTTTCAGTTTTAAATCAAGCTACATTTAGGCAGGGGTGGGCTTCAAAAATGTCAACAACGGGTTCACTGCCTGGTTGCTGGGTGGCCATGGCCATGGCAGGTGTGTTCTAGTCGGCTTCCTGCACCATGGGGGGGGGGCATTTTCACCCTCGCTGGGCTCTAGAGGCTTTCCTTGAGCCTCTGGGAGGGCAAAAAAGGCCTCCCCCAGGCTTCAGAGGCCCTCCGGAGACCGGAAACAGGCCCCTTTCCAGCTTTTTGGAGCCTCCGGGAGGACCTTTTTTTGCCCTCTCCGAATCTCTGCATGGGCCCTGCACTTACCTCACATCCAGAATGGGCCATGTGGAGACTCCTGGGTGGGATGGGGTGGTAGGGGCAGGGCGGAGTAGTAGGGGCGGTGCGGAGCAGGCGGGGCTAGCCAGGGGTGGGATTTGCCGATTCACTGAACCCGCCATAACATTAGCTATGGGTTCACTCAAACCCAGCCGAACCCGTAGCAGCCCACCCCTGCATTTAAGCATGTGCAGCCATGTTTAAGAATAGCCTAACAAGTTGCAGGCATTGGGTTGGTGTATAGGGCAGTGGAATAAGCTCTTAAGAACATAGAGCAGTCCTGAGCATTTTATGTCCCCTGGGCCACTTCTGGCTCTTTGACTATTCCTGTCTGGCCTACATGAGGTCAATCGGCAATTATAAATTAAATATAAATAAGTGTACGCCGTGCATGCAATACAACTATATTGCTTTTATTTTGAAGAGAGTGTCTTTTTTTCCCCAATTTATATGTGTGCAAGTCTGTGTGTGTGCGCCTATGCACCTTCACAGCCCTATTGAAGTGGCCCTCCATAAATACTCCCAGTTTCTCATGTGGCCCCTTGGGAAAATTAATTGCCCACCCCTGAAATAGAGGGAGAGGACAGAACCAGAGTGACCTGTGGTGAATGCCAGAGTGGCTCGGGAGAATGCCCGCAATAAGCTAACAGAATTAAGCAAATTTATTTGTTTATTTACTTTATATTTACCTATTCCATTTCTATAGCCACCCAAATGCCACCTCCAGGGATCCCACCAACAGAATGGTTGGCAAAGACAGTCTGATTGCATCCATGGCAAAAAGAAAAGGGGCGGTGGTAATCAGGAGTAACACTAGAGCCAGGTTGCAGCCCAAAAACCCCATGATTATCTCATCCTTGCATGCTGCAAGTGAAGAGTCCTAAGAAATACCATCTGCAGAGACTCCGTCCTCAGGGAATAAAATAGAATAACGGATTGGAAGGGACCTTGAAAGTCTTTTAATCCAACCCCTGCTCAAGCAGGAGACCCTATACCATTTCAGACAAGTGGCTGTCTAATCTCTTCTTAAAAGACTCCACCACTTCTGAAGGCAAGCCATTGCACTAGTTCTCACTGTTAGGAAATTTCTCCTTAGTCCTAACTTGCTTCTCTCCTTGATTAGTTTCCATCCGTTGTTTCTTGCCTTGCCTTCGGGTACTTTGAAAAATAGGTTGAACCCCTCTTCTTTGTGGCAGCCCCTCAAATATTGGGACACCGCTATCGTGTCACCCTTGGTCCTTCTTTTCACTAGGCTAGACATGCCAAAGGGAAAGGGGAAAGGGTCAGGCTTGCAGTGTCCCTCTTGGCTTGCATTACTTCAGGTTTATATACGCAGTCTAAAAATAGAGAATTTTTTGATGGAATCATTCAGTAAATGAGAAGATGCACAAGGGTAGGATCTAGTAAAAGCTGGGTACCTCTCTGTTGCATTACTGGATCCATGGCCAAATGTCTATGAAGGTTCTGAATCATCCAGGTCGTGCTTGTCCCAAAAGATGCTTTTTCAAGAGGCAACTGGACTTTCTGGTTTTTCTTTGAAGATGTTTGGCTTTTCATCCAAGAAGCTCCTTTAGCTCTGGTGTTCATCCCAAAGTGCATAGCTAAATGTCTATGAAGATTCTCAGTCATCCAAGTCATGGTGACTGGTCCCAAATGTGCTTTTTCGAGAGGCAACTGGACTTTCCGGTTTTTCTTTGAGGACGTTTCATTTCTCATCAGAAGCGAAAGGTCCTCAAAGAAAAAAAACGGAAAGTCCAGTTGCCTCTTGAAAAAAAACACATTTGGGACAGCTATTGCCAAAGTGTGAGAAATCACATTTTGTGTCTGTCAGTGTATGAGAAATTATAAGCTGGGATAGACATAACAAGAAGTCAGCCGATGGGAACTGTTGGGTGACTAAGAAACAGCACCTGTCGTGAGCAGCCGGCTTGGAGCCTAGGCGTGGCTTAGCTTACTGGTCTGTATATAACAGTTACTTCGTCCTTGGATTTTTGCTTTCTGTGTATATTATAGCTTTTGTGATTACGAATTCTGCATTCTTCCAGTTCTGACTCTGTTGCAGGGTGTTGTATACATGCCCCATACTGTATATTATTGTATATAAAGAAGTTTCTGCTATAAATGAATCCTGCCGAATTATTTACTTGTGTGCTGGTTGGATTGCTGCAAACTCTTAACAGTGTCAGGAAAAAAAAAAAGATGAGAATGGCCACTTTAATATTAAATATGGTTAAGTGGCCCTTAGTTTTGGTAGGATGGGACAAAGGCAATATCACAAGGACATGTTCATAAGACAGGGCTTCCCAAACCTGAGTAAATTGCCCTAAATTGGGTAAAAGTATTTTTTCCTTAACAGTACATGAACGCATTACAATAGGGACATTTAAATTGACTTAAAGATTGCTGCGTGTACTGAAATATACTAAAATAACCTCCCAAAGTATTCTAAAGTATATTATCCAAAGATGAAAATTGATGAAATTACCAGTGGTAATTTATTAAAATGACATAAAGATCATTCAGTGATATTGTTTTTTTATAATACAAGTAGTTCTTGAATTATGATCATTCGTTTAGGGGCCAAAGTTATGACCATTCAAAGTTATATTGGAGGAAGGGTTTTACAACCGGTCCTCACAACTTGATAAAAGTTTCTGATAAGCAGCTTTGGGTAACAAAGGAAAAAGTTTGGGAAGCATTACAATAAGAAATCCTCAAGTGGCAAGTAGGAAACTGGAGATGATGCTCAAATTGATAACTCATCCATCCCAACCAGGATAGGAAGCAGTCCCATTAATGTTGCAACCACCCTGAAAAGTTCTTATTGTCAACCTTGAAGAGTCGCCAACCTTGAAGATTGCCAGTCATATTATCTTTTTAATTTTCCTTATGTTTCTTGTAACCCTAAGCAACCATCCAAGATAACCATCCATCATCTTATGAACATCTATCTCAGGAGTGTCCACAGGATATGGTGAAAAAAGCCCAGATAGTAGCCACAAGCATGCAACGGAAGTGCCACCTTTTTGTTTTTTTCATGTGTAATGCACGCTGAGTCGTGGTGGCGCAGTGGTTAGAATGTAGTATTGCAGGCTAATTCTGCCAACTGCCAGCAGTTTGATCCTGACCAGCTCAAGGTTGACTCAGCCTTCCATCCTTTCGAGGTCGGTAAAATGAGGACCCAAATTGTTGGGGGAAATATGCTGACTCTGTAAACTGTTTAGAGAGGGCTGTAAAGCACTGTGAAGCGGTAATCAAGTCTGAGTGCTATTGCTATAAACAGATTCAAAATGCCCTGTCACAGCCCCTCATCTTGACTTTCCACCATATACTGTAGCCATCCCTGTCGTCTGAAAGGAACATACTCCCAAGGCAGTGTCTGCTGAATTGCAGCTTTTGTTGAAAGGCATCTCACACGCGCACAATCTCATAAAATGGCTGCAGTGATAAGTGGAATCACAAAATCCTGATTTAACTGAAGAGGAAGGGATGGGTTTTCTGTCCAAGATCTCCCCTCAGTTTCCGAGGTTACAACCACTGCCCCGCTTAGTTTTCGGAGAAGGCCTCTGCGAGTTTCAGGCATCGCTGGAAAGGGAGATTATGCTTGAGGTTTTGCTTTGCAACATGCTGGTTTTTAATTAGAAGAATTTGAAAACATTAAAGATCAACTTTAATGCCCCAGTCGGCATAGGGGCTACCTTGGAAATATAATAGCTCCAACATTATCCAGCGCAAGAGAAATCTTTCCTTTTTCCTCCCACTTCCCCAATTCAGTCAGTGGCTAAGTGCGTATCACATGGAGGAATCATTTAATTAACCAGCTTTGTAAGCCTTACTTTTTTAAAGAAACAAACAAACCCAAGATTGGATTAAAACGGGGGAGGGGAGACAAAGTAGAGACAAATGGGAAGGGACATGGCTCTTGTTCCTCTTCCTCTCCTGATACTCAGTTGTGTTGGACTACAATTCCCAAGAGCTTAACTTCTCATGGGAGTTGTAGTCCAATATATAAGTCTTCTTTCTGACGGTCGCCCCTCCCTGGATCCTGCAGAGTCTCTTGAGAGGCGCGAGGGCTCCGCCAGGGGGCGCTCGAGGGGCTGTCCGCGATTTTCCGCCCTTCACCGCGTCTCCGGGGGCCGACAGGGGGAGACGGTGGGGCTGACGGGGAGCAGCAGCTTGGCGACGGGGGACTCGTTTTCTTGCCCTTCCTCCTTTCCGGGTAATTCCCCCGAGGACACGGAGGAGTCCTGCTCAGGCTCCTGGCTGCTCCCGCCGCCTCCTGCGCCTCGCTTCTTATCCTCCTCTTTCTTCCACTTCATCCTCCGGTTCTGGAACCAGATCTTGATATGCCTCTCGGTCAAGTTCAGCATGATGGCCAACTCCACCCGGCGTGGCCTGGATATATACTTGTTGAAGAGGAACTCCTTCTCCAGCTCCAGCAGCTGCGCCCTCGTGTAAGCCGTCCGGGTCCTCTTGTTCTCCTCGGGTTCCATCAGGTAGGAGCCACCTAAGGAAGAACGAGAGTCAGACATCGCCCGGATGCATCTTAAGGACTAGAAACCTGAGAACAATATGAGAAACGCCCAGACCCTTAGCTACTGTTTGCTTGTAATCGTTTGGGAAGAAAAGAATTTCCCTCGCATGAGGAACCCTCTATAGTCAAAAGGAGGAGCTATCTACCGACTGATCAAGCCTAGCTTTATGCACCACATAACTAACCTTGATTGATCATGAAAAACTAACTAGGGTCAGTATTTCGATAGCATACCACTAGGAAAACTAAGCGGTTAGAATAGACTGGGAAAGGGGGGGGGGGAGAGAGACCGCTTCTGTAAACTTGCCAAGAAGACTCTATAGATGTATTCATGGAGACATCAGAAGCTAAACTGGACTTAAGGTGGTCTTTAGTCTTTGGAAGAACAGAAATGAATCAGGCCATCTAAAATGGCAATCTGTTACAATTAGATTTATAAGAAGCAGGTAACTTGTTCCCTGAATAAAATTCCTTCTTGTTGGATAAAAGTAAGATCCACTCGCGATTTTTCTCAACAGAAAATACCCTGATGTTTGGGGCAGCTGCTTCAAGTAACTTTTTTTTTAGCTATTTGTGAGAAATGAACAGAGGGGGGGGGAATTGTTATTTGCTTAAAATGCACCCTCACCCTTCAAAAATGGGATTCTCTGAGTTAGTTGCTCCATAGAACTCCTTTCAATCACCCAGTAGCAGAAGATAAAAGATACACCGCATTTCCCTCTTGCAAAGAAATGTGGAATTGGGGAGGGCTTCCCTGTATGGTATCGGGAACCATCTCCCTTCCCATTCCACCTTTCCAACTTCAAGTTTTTCTGAGAGTGTGAACGACACACTGGTGCTGGCAACTGGTTCTATATTAAACATTTTCTATCTTGCATGTTTATGGACATCGTTGACTTTCATCGTAAACTGTTATCCCTTGAAGTGCTCTTGGTCTGAAGAGTTTCTGCTTGCCTCTTTACCCTGGAAACACCTCCTACTCCTCCTTTTCCTTCTCCTCCTCCTCTTCCCGCTCTTCTCCAGCTCCCTCCCCTTCTGCTTTTCTCCTTCCCTTCTTCTCCTTCCATCTCCCGCTGACCCACCTTCCCTTCGCACCTGTTATTCCATCCTCTTCTCCTGCCCTGCCCACTCAGCAGAATACTTTCCACTTCAATTTATTACACCAAAACCCATTATAACCACTCAAGTTTTCAAAACATTTCTCACGTAGGATTTCTCGGAGAGCCTTCTGGGTCGGGTAAAGCAACAAAGGATTCTTCCTATTTCAAGTCTTCTCTTGTTCTCCATTTGGGAAGATGAATGGCGTTTAGTCTCTAGGCACATGAACATGGGCATATTGCTGTAAGGCTGAAAAATCTTTCTGCATTTGCCTGTCTCCTGAGTTAATTAATGAAAAACACAAGAAGGGTGGGAGCAGTGAGGTGGTGTTTGCATTGTGCCCAGGGTTTAAACCCTGTATGTCATTTTTTTTTCTTCAAAATCTAAGGGACTGGTTTGGACAAAACTCAACAGTACTTCGTTTCTCTCGGAGACTACCCGGACCAAGCCCCTGCAGTTTTCTGGGCAAGGTTTTTCAGAAGTGGAAAATCTCCTACTTCTTAGGAGAGAGATTGACTGGCCCAAGGTTACTCAACTGGTTTTGTGCCTGTGGTGGAACTAGAACTCGCAGTCTCCCGGGTTGTAGTTGATGTCTTGATCACTATCACTCTATCAAACTGTATATCATGTATGCTATTAAAATATAACGAAGGAAGTGTGTGTTCCTCTTTAAAGAGACAAACCACATAGCTGCAGTCTCAGCCGCCCAGATGCTCACGTTTCTCACGACTGATTACCTTATTTGCTGATCGGAAGCACCCTATGAAACGTTTTTTGTTTTTTTTTAATAAAACGTTTGTTGTGCTTTCCTATTAACGCTTGAGATAAAAGCACGAGCTTCACATTCTCCTTTGGATACCATTTTAACATTGCGATTAACTTTGGTTTGGCGACTGTATCCATATAACCGCCTCGGTTGACAAACCAGGACTATAATGGGTTTTACAACGGTTAGCCTTCATACAGTCTTGTGGAAAACGAAACCATTTGCTAACTTTTATTTCAGATGGTCTGTATCTGGTTTCACCTCAGTTGAATAGGAATAAGCAAAAAAACGAATACAGATTGCAAGAGTAAAAGAAACTTCCCTAAATTGAGTAGAATGGGGGAGAGGATATTTATTTTAAGAATTCAAGGGCTCATATCGGAGAAAATCTGTACAATGCCAAATGGAACCATAATTATATTTTTTTAAAGCACTGTGCTATTCATGAAATCCTTTTATCATTAAAATATTTTTTTCCAATTTCGCTTATTTTAACATTTAAAAACCTCTTTCTCCTGCGCTTTTCATTTCCATCACCACTTTCTCTTTCTCTTCAAAGACTGATGCACCGTTATTCAATATCCCCGTTATATTCGGAAAGTTACAGAACTTTCCAGTTTGGAATGCATATATTTGCATGGATTCATCTTCTCAACAAGCGGAGCATCTGAGAATCTTATCATGCCCCGAAGGTCAACAGATTTATTCTAGCAAAAAATGTCAGGGTCTTTAGTAATGGAACAGCTTGCCTTTAGAAATCGTGGGCGCTGGAGGTTTTTAAGAAGTGACTAGACAGTCACTTATCTGAAATCGTACAGGTTCTCCTGCTTGAGCAGGGGGCTGGACTAGAAGACCTCCAAGGTCCCTTCCAGCTGTATTCTATTCTAATAGGGCGCATTTTCGCTTTGTTGTTATAATGCGGAGGGGCGCATTATCGTACCGAACTGTAGTTGGTTAGTTGACTTTGCTACAACGGATTACAGTATTAGGGGAGGGGAAACATTTGGCCCCTGAACGACCCTCCCGGGGTGCCCCACGAGCCTTTTTTGCGCCTTTTTTTCCATATGTGTTTTCTTTTGTGGTTTTTCTGCCAGACCGAGTCCTACAAACGAGGAGCAAAGTGAACTCGGAAGTTCTTCGGTCCGCTACGCATCTTTATGTTCGTCTGTCCAGGAGTAAGTCCTGCTGAATTCAATAGGACTTACACCGTTGGGTAGGGCGGCAGCCTCCGGCTTCGGACTCTTCAAACTGCTTGCCATAGGCGTGTTATCAGTGCCGCGGTGACGGAGTTAAATAATACAGGTTTTATTTATCGCAACAATAGATTTTCTCCAGCATCAGCCAAAAAAAAATTCCCCAGCGTTTAAACAACGACCAATAAACGGGCGCGCAAACGAACTGAAAAGGACCGGCCGGCGAACCTGAGTTTCATTCTTAGCATGAATCTGATTAATTAGCAAGGAAGACGGGTTGATCCTATTGAGACGAAGGAAAGCAGGCCTTCTGGGTAGTGGCCTCGCCTTTTGGAGTAGCCTGGGCGCCCCCATGCTTTGCGCCATGGCCCCTTCCCAGGTATCGCTTCCAAACGCGGCGCGGACCTTGCTTGAAGCAACCGCGCCCTAGACGGAGGTTTTATCTCATTCGGCCACTACCCGATGTGACTAAACGCGCTATAATAAGTACCGTACATATATTATGCGACTTAAGTTTAATTAAACCGCTCAGAATCGTAGGAGGCGTCGCCATATAAAGGTAAAGAAACAAATCGCTATTGCTCGGAAAATTTTGATTGCTTCACACTTTTTCTCAAACCTGACTAGTAACTTGAATTTCTTCTCACTGTTTCTCCAGTTCGACTAGCAACTTTAAAGAACTGCAACTATTCTGGTCTTGACCGCTCGATGCTGTTATAAATTCACACACTAGTCTACGTTTTAAAGTTTTCTATTCCATTGGAATAGCAGGACATAAAAATTAAACAGTTGTCTGTTTGAATTTAAGCCATTGATTTGAAAAGGATTTGATTTTTTAAAAAATATGCCATACGCTGACTAAAATAATGTGAAAAACAAGCATGTGCCAATAATTCAAAATAATAGATAAATATACTTTTTTTTTCCAGTCAACAATTCTCAAGAAAATATCCATTGATAATTCATAGGTTTCAAATACTTTTGTGTATCAGTTGGGACATTTATGCTGGAACAAATCTATAGCATATAAACAAAGCTTATTCATAAAATTAGAGACCCAACACATTTTCTTTTAAAACATTATCCTAGAGCTCTCATTTACATAAGTGAATTCAAGAGCAGGAATTTTTACAAAAACGTTCTTATAAAGATGTTAAAACTATTCCAATATTCTAGTGCAAGAAAATGCACATATTCTTCCATCATCAAATTAAATATGAATTGATTGTCAACTTAGCCTTGGGTGTATAATTCAGGCAGAAAGATTCACAGAACTTGGGGAAGTAAATTGACGGACATATTATTGGTCATAAAGCAGCAAGATTGTGCACCAAAATGTTGGGGTTCGTTTGTTTACTAAACTTCTATCCCATCTTTCATTCAGAAACTTGGGGAGTTCTCTCCTACTGCATTTTCACTCACAACAACCACACTACAATTGGATTGAAAGAGTAGGGTTGACCAAAGTAATCCTACAAATTTCTGTTATCCACTAAGGAAGACCTAGAAACTCCAGGTCTCCCAGATTCTAATCCAACAACTAAACTAACTCACCCACATTGTCTCTCCTTGAGATGAATTAGGCTCTCATAAAATCAGAGTCGAATATTTCTAAGTGCAAATAAGTGGCTGGTTAGTTACTGAAATGACCATGTATTTGTGGCAATTGAAAACATAACCCCTCATTTATAATTTACTGCTTCCTATTGGAAATACTAATATAAATGCACTGTAGCTTTGATTAATAATCTAGATAAAACACACTACACCTTACATGGTTATCCTGCTCCAAAATCTTTAAAACAGCACGAAGCAGTTAATTTGGACAGGACAGGAATTCTACTTCATTCATTACATGATAAAATGTCTGTTACTTGGAAAATGATCCAGCACAAAGTTAGCCTGACCTTGCCGGATTAAATTGGTGCCAACTTTTTTTTATAATATCTTTATTAAATTTCTGAGTCAAGCATTAAAATGTAAATTAACATAGAAGGAAAACGAGAAAGGGAATAATAAAACAAATTGAAAGTGAGAAAAATATACACCAAGCATATCATGTATGCTGACTTTGATTAGATGTTGGATGGGAAACACCTCATTAATACTCTGAGATTTCTGTGCCTGACCAACATTGGTTTGTAAATTGGAAGCGATTTTAAAACATCTGTTGATTATTATTTTTTTTACAAAATGTAATTGAACAAATTGTTTGAACTTTGTATATTTGAAAATAAATATATTTTTTAAAATCCTGTTAATCAAGGTTCATTTGCCAAATTTGTAGTACCTCCCTAGCCTGTGTTTTAAAAAAAAAAATCTTTTGGTTCATTTCTGTGGTTCTTTTGCTTCATCTTGCTCCCCTCTAGGTTTTTGAGACTAGTCTATCATTTTGACTTCTTAGGACTGACTTCCAGAATCTGGTATCCTTCAGATATTTTGGAGCACAACTTCCATTAATCTACAAGGCAACAAACTCAGGAATAATGACCGTCATTGTAGCTCTTAATACTTGAAAAGCATCCAGCTGGGAAAGACTCCCCTTCAGTGACTGCGATGTTCATACACCTTTGCTGACAGACAGTTTTCCACTACAATTCTAT
This sequence comes from Oxyrhabdium leporinum, assembly GCA_032468155.1. Taxonomy (NCBI): domain Eukaryota; kingdom Metazoa; phylum Chordata; class Lepidosauria; order Squamata; family Cyclocoridae; genus Oxyrhabdium; species Oxyrhabdium leporinum. Next base: position 48,874 of record JANHFL010004259.1, read on the forward strand.
AACAGATTTTGCCTGGGCAAATACAGTAGGTTTGTCACTCAATATTGCAGCACTAACAACACTAAACAGCACTAAACACTAATTGCCTAACATTTTGGAAGGAAACAAATCTCTATGAATTCAGAAAGTAGTTAATCAAAGCTGAAATCCTACAGGTAGATACAGTTTCCTCTGAGTAAGCCTCTGAACAGACATCCTTTCTGTAAATGGGATTCAAGAATTAACAGGATTTATTATGGAATGCTTTCTGGGGAATTCTGAGAACGGGCGGCCCACGCATCTTAAAGCTGCCAAGTTTGAAAAACCGTTGCTTTTACATTAAAACATTCTCATCTCGGGAGGAGCGGATGACTTCCTCTCTTGTGAACTTCACTGATTGGCTAATAAGGCAAGTCGTATTTCCCTTGAATGTTAATTTTTTTAAATGTTACCATTGGTTTTATTGCAGTTGCCATGCTTGCCTGTTTTCAATAGGCAACTTTTTATTGCAGTTTTTTAAAATGATAGTTTAATGATAGATTCAATACAGTAGTTTTAACTATTGTAAATATTCTCAAGTAATGGTGGTGCATGCACATATACCCATAAATATATATTAAGGGGATTCAATCACCAGTAATACAGTCTGTACAGTTTAGATTTTTGCTTTAAAAAATATAAGATTGATTCTTTGCATGAATTGTTAATTTGATTGTTACACAGACACACACACCCCAAAAACCCCAGGGACGAGCATTTATTTATTTAAGACTTGGCCTGGACTGCACCATACATTTTGAATTTTGTAGGTGATCACTCACATCCTGATCACCTCACAATTGGACAACTGCAATGCACTCTACATGGGACCGCCCTTGAAGACTATCTGGAAGCTATGGCTGACATAATATAGTGACATAAGCAGTAATGGGTACTTCTCATTATTACTTCTCATTATGCCTATGTGTCACCACCGGCAAGTGAGCTGCATTGGCTGCTGTTTGGCTTCTGTGTGCAATTCAAGGTGCTGATGGTTAACTTTAAAGCTCTTCACGGCATACAACCCAGTTATCTGCCTTCATTATTTGGCTATCTGGGTACCTTTAGGCCGAGTGGGTGCACTTCCACTCTCTTCTATTAAACATTGCCACCTTACAAGAGCTAGGAAGCATGCCTTCTCACTGTGTGTGTCTCCATCCTCTGGACCAGTTTCCCTCCAGAGATATTTTTCTAAGATTCTGAAAAACCCTTAAATCTTAACTTTGGGCTTATGTGTTGGAGGGATGTGTGTGTGCAAGCATATGGGTGCATGATGCTTTTTTTGTGTGTGCTATTTTTGTTTTTGTTTTGTTATATTTTTATTTTTAGTTATTAATTATTATATTTAATCTGGCTTTTGTTTCATTTTCTTGTTAATTATTTTAATTACGGTAGCAATATATTTTGTAAGCCACCCAGAGTCTACTGGAGTGAACAACTATATTAAGTCTAAATTATTATTTTGCTTTGTTTTCAGATATATGAAGTGAGAAGCTAACTTGTGAAACAAATACCCAGAACAAATTAAAACGTACCACCCTCTGTTTGCCTATTTGATTTTAAATAAAAATGCTTTTGAAATTCTTTCAAAATTTAAGACTTAATTTTTACACCCTCTCCTACCAAGTCAGCTATATGTAAATACTCCAAAGATATTTGAGTATTTGGCCGGTATCTCATGGTTAACATTTTTAGAAGAGAAATGTTATAGCAAAAACAATTTTGGTCTAAAAGAATCATCAAATATAATCACTTTAATTTTGCTTTATCTTTCAGAATAAACCTGGTGTGATTTTGGAATCCCGCGCCATTGTGCCATTGTTCCCTTGGAGAAATAAAGAGGGGAGGAGATTAAAAATTAGTTTATTGTATAGCTGGACAACAGCTTGGAATCTGGTTGAGCAAAACATGAGCCCAGGAGTTCATTTAATGAAGTTGTTTAAATCATAGGCCTTTAGACAGACTGATTGGAGATTTCTGTCAAATCAAGTCTCAATAAGGAGAATCAATTATCACACTTTTCCTGGGGAAGAAATTAGATTTTAAAATGTTGTTGTTTTTAACCATTTACTCGTGTCCGACTCTTGGTGACTTTATAGGCAAGTGCCTTCTATGCTACCCTCTCAAGCACAGCTTCTTTCAATTGTTGGATGTTCAACTTTGCATCCGATTTTATGTTATCCAGCCAGAATGTTCTTTGCTTACCCCTTCTTCTTGTTTCACTAACCATTCCTAGCACCATTGCCTTCTCCAATGAATTGGCACGCATAATATGTAAATCAGACGTAGTCTTATTTACATAGATTTTAAAACATAGTGGCTAAAATGAGGTGATTAAAGCACGGTTGACAGATTACATGCAGTAGGCACCATCCAGTGAAAATAATCCACCTCAGGTTCCATTGAAGTGAATGGGGAGAGCTAGCAAGAATGCTCTGATTTGGCTCTTATTCCTTTCAATGGGGTTTGCCCCAGCAATTTTTTAAGTTTTAATTGTCTTCAATAAGTTGTTTTAGAATACAACTCAAGTATAAACATTCATCCACACCGACGCAAAATTGATAACTCTTGAGGAAGGGGAAAAATTATTTCTGAGTAGGGATATATGCACAATTGTGCCCTGTATTATCCTTAAGGCAAATGAAAATGTCTCACAGCTCGAGGGAAACATTGCCAGAAAATGTTCCAGTGGGTAAGTTTTTCTATCACGAAAATTTGCACCAAAACATTAAAAGGGGGCAAGGGAGCTCTACCGAAGCCACTAACATATTTTCCGAAGGCAACTATAAAACAAGTACATCCCAGACAGAAACGGTCCCATCACACTGCATCAGGAACCCTCCTGCAAGTTTGAAGGATCTAAAACCTTTTCTTTCAGGAGGAAAAGTTGGTGTGAGTTAAATTTCAATGGAATTGGCTTCAGGCACTTGAAAATGCAACCACTTCTCCGCTTCTAAATCATCTTATTCTCTTATTTTACTTTTTTCTACATTTTTCCTCCTTGCTACTGCAGATCCAACTGTCTTTCTAGCCTACTTATAAATAAAGATCCACTGAAATCAATGGGATTCAGTCTTGGAAGGACAGTGAATTGCAATCAGAGACTTTTTTTTTTTTTTTGCAACGGGGCTTACTTTTGCGTAGATATACTCCTAGTTGCAAACTACCACTATTCAAATAGAAATTATATTAATTATTTTTTGAAATTATTTATTATATTCTGTTCACTAGGAATTTATTTCTAGTTAAGTGTCCTTAGGACTTTATCTCTTACAGCAAATCCAATTCTAGGTGGAAAATTTAACGCATCTCATAAGATCCTTTTCGGTCCACAATTTTTTTTTCTTTAATGTTATGTTGCCACTGTATAGTTTAATGGATTTCGGTGTATGCATTTAAAAATAACGACAGTGTTCGTACAAAAAGCATATTGTGATACGACTTAAAACTTTGTAAACAGGCCCACATAAGCACTTACACGCAGTCGTCTGTTTGTTATTTTCCAGTATTTTTGCTTTTTGGGGAAACGGCATTGTTTTCCCCTCACTGAGAACTTGTGCCCCGTAGACAAATGCCTTGTGTGTCCAGCCACACTTGGCCAATAAGGAATTCTATTCTATTCCGTTCTAATTCCATTTGGGTTCCTAACTGAACTGGCCACAGACGAGAGTAGTAAGTCTGCCCGAAAGGTTTCTCTAAACTAAGAAAATGTAGACACCCCTCCACCCTCTCACTCCTATTTCTCCTATCTGTTCTTACAAAGCCCTTAATGCAATATTTGCCCAAAGGCGTGACCCGCTGAGCGCAGAACTCGGGACGCGATAACATTGTGCTGCCGGAGACCGACCAGCTCTTCCCCCAACTGCCCTTCCTGGCGTTTGGCTCACTCTGCCCCGATCGGAAAGGCAAGGTGTGAGCCCTTGGCAGCCCCAAAACAAACAAAACGCTCATTCCGGGTCAGTAGCCGGTTCTGTTGGCCGGCAGTTGTTCTGCGGCCGCTTTCGAAGAGTCCGGTTTCTTCCGGAGTACTGAAAGGGAAGGAAGGGAAGCGCGGAGGGAAGAGAAAAGGCTGGGCAGTCTGTTGCAACCGAGGCGATTTCCAGATATTGACGCTCCTGGCCTCTGGGTCTTAATTCCAAAAGAAGCTGAGTGATTTCTTTTGAGGTTCTGTCCAGACTGGAAAGGAGGGAATTGGGAACCACGAAAGCTTGTGAGTTCACGTCTGCGACGACCACCTTTCCGGTGCCACGAATGTTTATGAAGACAGAAATTATTATGTGGTGGGGTGGGGTGGTTGTCTCTGCTGGGGCTTCTCAGATTGGGTTAGGTACAAGGACCTTCATTAGCGACCGACCGGCTTTGCTTTGGGTTATCCGTCTGGAAACGGTTGAATTTCCTGGTGGATCCCACGAGGCCTTCTTAAAAGCAACTCGCACAGTGTCACGGCACATTTTTCATTCTACTTTTCGCCGAACTTTAAACAACTGCAAAACAGGTGGATTATTAGGAAAGAGAAGTCCTGGAGGATATAACAGGGGTTCCACTTTCAGAACTTTTATGAAAAACCCCAAAACTGCCAGCTTCTTAAAATAAGCCCAGGGATTTCCACTGGGAATATATGGGTTCATTCCTAGATGGATGTGCTGGGGGATAAGATGCCAAGGCCTTGACAGATCTTCTGATCCTATTCAAGTCTGGTTAAATAGATATTAGTAACTGATGCTTCGGTGAGCATGACAATCTTTATTAGTCTCCAAAGAAGACTGGCATTTCTGTTCATTTGAAGGGCCAGTTAAAGCTTCTTACAGTCCTTTTCTAGATTCTTACTAGACTGTACAATGTGTGTTTGCACATGAAATTTCCTGGATCCTGTTCCCTTTGCAAGGACTTATTTTATTATTTCTCACTGAATACAGACAGGCATACACGTACAGATATTAAAACTACATTTACTTTTTATCTTTAGAAGTTAAAGTGGAGATAGGGCGCTGTGATTTTCATGCAAATTAAGTTTGGAATCGGCGCACGCGGAAGTTTCTTTTAAGCGGTTTGCTATCGTTCTAGGGCTATATTGCGGTAGGATTCAATGGGAAATTGGTGCCCGCAACACTACAACTTTCACTATGTTGAATTTGCCTCTAAAAGGTATACACGTGGTCTCTCCCCATTAACACAAAACGCACCAGGGAAATGCACCAGATTTACAATGCAGACTCTTCTGTCAACGGTGCAAACTTTTATCATTTGCAATGTCAGTTCGCTCCCTGGTATTTAAGAGGGTTATTCCTTGGCAAACATGTTAAGGACTCTTAATCAGTCTGCCCGATTTCCATATCGATCTTCACAAAATCCAGGCACTACCTTCATTCGTTTCAGGTAAAATCAATACAGAGTCTCTCCACAGCAACCTTCATATTTTGGTCCCAACCCTGAGAAGATCTTTGCTTGGAGAAGCAACCCAGTCTGATCTTCTGCAGATGTAAGGAACCGAGTTCTACTAAACTGAGGAAAAGCTGTTCTCTCTTCCCCTGGCTGGAGTAAGAGTCAATCCTGCTCTCTCATGAAGTCGCTTTTTAATAGGTTGCAATCCAAAGGCGGCCAGCGTTCCTATTTTTCTCCCATTTCTGCTGCAAAAGTGGATCCCCTCCGCATGGCTCTTTTTCCTGGACAGGTAACAAGTTTGATTCACATCTTCAGACACCAAAAGCCACATGAGAAAACCTCACCATTCTCTTTCGCCACCCTCCACTGAGATTTAATTAGAAGCAACGTTTTTATCAGCACAAAATAAATGAAAGCAAACTCTTTGGAGTCATGGACAGCTAAAAACCATTCTGAGTCTTGGAATCGAATACATCGATTCACTGGTTTTTGGTTATTTGTTTTAACAACAAACGGTTCCATCATTTTAAAATCAGAATATAGTGTCATGAATATCACACTCAGCACTCATAAAGACAGAGCTTAAAATTGAATTTCCCCACACCGAAAAAAATGTAATAATTCCAAGTCTATGTAATTTAATCCTTTCAAAGAGGTAAAATACTATAAAATGCAAGAGAATAACATACGGTATATTCTTATTATCCTTTTCTTTTTTTAAAAAATATAAAATAAAAACTGTGAGCAAATGCCCAGGGCAAATATCTTACTGAACTGCTTTAAAGTCATATCCCAATTAATTGTAAATAAAGAGGACTGGAGCAGGTCTCCACAAACTTCAATCAAGGGGTTCTTTACAAACACATCCCAAACAAGTGTATGAAAACAAACATAGACCAAGGGCGAATTTAACATGAAACTCAACTCCAGGCTTGCAATGCAAACTCTACAATTCATTAAGAATCACTATTAATTACATATAATATAATATATTCAGTTATAATCTTGCCAGCCTAGTTTATTCTTTCCAAAGTGTTAATTCATGTTGCGGTAACTGAACATTCTGGACATTCACAAGATATTTTAAAGGATTAACAAATAAATATGTGAACTACACTTCCCTTCATCAGATGCCGCTGAAGGGGAACTGTGGGCCCCACAAAACCTATGCCATAATTCACATGCCCGTGTATGAAATAGCACATCTGATTCCTTACTTATTAATTGGGCTCCGGCGGTGCTTTGCAGAATTAAAAATATCAATGAAAGTAAGATTTAATGTGGTCTAGTCTTTTTCTAAAAGCCTTTAGTCTGGAAACGGTGGGTTATTGGAATTTAGGATTCTGCTTATCTTAAGCGTGGGTACTCAAAAATAAGTCTCACTGTGTTTATTCAGGCTGATATTTCTGCAGCAATGATCATTAAGATTGCAGGATTTCCTTTCTCGCTTTCTAATTGCATCAGAGAAGTGAAAGGTGCTGCCATTTTGATAAATGCATCAATAAAACTTTTGCGAGCAAAAATGGGATTATAGTGGTAACAATGACAATGAGGATGATAATGGCGCACATTCTCTGCTAGATTCCTTACAAAAATCACTAGCTCCCTGCAAAGAAATCAGATTGTTGTCTGCGTAAAGTGTCTTCCCAGTTTCAAGCAGGAAATAGAAAGCCTCAGTCTGTGAAGCAGACAGGCCTAATCGAGCACAGCCCCTCTGCAGAGAAAGATACAGCAGGCTGAGTTTACCACAATGTGATTGAAGAGAAGTTTACTATGGCAAAGTGTGCAATTTTTACCAGGATGAGTGATGCCCTTAACTCCCGAGTGGCCTGCAGAGTAGTGAATGGATGCAGAACAAAACTCCCTTATGTTTCTTGCATTAAAATTGCACTACTGTACAATCAAAACAATTACTCTCCACTCATAAATTTAACCGTTTCTCTTTTCATGTACACTCAAAGTTTCACAAGTTCTCTGAGAGTATTCTCAAGGTTTTCTGGGTGTAAAGGGCTGTGAGACTTTCGAGTGCACCTTTAAACGAAGCTTCCTCAAACTTCCATTTAGTCTAGAGACTAAGGTTACTTCACACCAGCACTGCTTTAACATTTGGAAGTATGGCAGGGGGCTTTGAAATCGGCAACCTTATTGTTGTTATTATTGTTATTATTATTGTTATTGTTATTATTATTGTTGTTATTATTGTTGTTGTTGTTGTTGTTGTTATTTTGCATCCAATGTTTTGTTTGACAATCTCTAGAAAGTCATTGATTTATTACATTTTTATTTATTACATTGCTAGAACATTTCTGTTTCAATGCATGCTATTTTAAGTGGCTTAAGGATTAGTTACTTCTAAGTAAACAAAAAGATTGATGGCAGGGCAAATCACACACAAAAAAATACAGTGTTATATGGCGTTACTTTCTTTATATGACATGGTCAATGAATGTAGAGGAAGTATCTTTTGGTCATATTAGCTTATTAGCATATTAGCCAGCTTTCTATATAAGTTGTAGCAAGAGTCACAGTTTCTACAACCACTTTGTCTGGGACTGATGGAAATTGTATTTTTATATGAGAGTTCCAGGACTTCTCTGGTAGGAATTCAAGCATTCTCCATTCAAGCATCATTCATTAAATTTCAGTGGCATTCTGATCAATTCACTCCTGGCTTCAGCTTCGGACAATTATCAAGAGCTCAGCAGAATCCTATCAGGATGAACAGGCACAAGAACATGTTGTAACCGAGGCTGTAGCCTTATGTTTAAGTGACATTTACCCATAATTTATTCAACTCATTTTCCCTGCTTTGCACATCACACTAAACTATAAACTAGAGTCTAAAACTGCCTTTGCAGAAACACTTTAAGGTAAAGCATGGCTGGATTGGGGTTTTTTTTTGTTTTTTTATAATGATGAACCACCAACTCCATCCACCGAGAAAGCCCTCTTTCTTGACTGGCCAGCCCTTTTGAACCGGGCGCTCTCCGGATACGCCGGACTACAATCGTCCTCAACCAGCAGCCGCGGCACTGACTGGGGACGACGAACAGTATAGTCCAAGCTATCCGAAGGAGCCTCCGGTTTGGAGACGGCCAAGGGCTGGTGCCCACAAAAGGCAAAGGAGCGGGACCGAGGAGAGGCGTTCTTCTTCGGCCCTGGGCAGAAAGAAGAGGAAGGGCGCCTTACCCGTGCCGGCCCACTGTCCCTTCCACGCGTGAGACTTGGTCGACTTCATCCAAGGGAAGGGCAGCGGCGCTCTGGGTTGCTCCAGCAGCCCGGCCTCGGTCCCTTCTCCGAAGGGAAGGGTCCCCTGCTGCGGTAGAGAGAGCTGAGCTGGATGGTGAGGGGGAAGGGGGTGGAGGTGCGGAATGCCCGGGTCCTCTGAGAGGGGGGGCACTTCGTAGGGGGAAATGTCCGGAGGGCTGCCTTGATCCAAGCCCCCCAAAACCCCGGCGTAAGGAGACGGCTGTTGCTGCTGCCGGCCCATGTACAGGCAGGCGGGGGGGCTGGAGTTGTAATCCGGAGGCTGCGATCTTTGGAAGACGCAGGGCTCCTTGTAGAGCGGATGGCTGGTGCCGCTGCCGGAGGCGTAATACTGCTCTTCGGCGTTCATGGCGAGCGGGGCCCCGCGCGGGAACCTCTCCAGGGCGCAGGTGAGGGGCGCACCTTTGACAGGCTGCTTCACCTGCTCGAGCAGCGGAGGGAGTCCCAGGTCGTGTGGAGGGGGGGGAAGCATCCCGGGGGGCTTTTCGATTGGTTGGCTTGACCGTCCGCGTGAAATGGACCTGGATTTCTATTGGGTGACTGTTTCCCAATCAGAAGGAGCGCTTCTGATGTTTGGATCTTTGGCGTTTCTTTCGTTTTCTTCCTAACTAGAGATTGATTTTTCCTTTCCTTTCTCTCATATTATCATGGAACAGGTCCAGAGAACTGGCGTAAAACCCCATGTGACACTAGTCCTTAATCATAATCAAGCAAATCATATTTTTTCTTGAAACATTTCTGTTATCCTGTCCTCTCTCTACCTCCCTCCCTCCCTCTCTCTGTCTCCCTCCCTCCCTCCCTCTCTCTCGAGAGCGAGAGCGAGCGCTCATTTTATCTTTCTAGCCCATGTCAATCCAGTTTGCCTTATAGAAACAATGTGATAAAATATTCACTGCGGGATGTGTCAAGGCAGGTAAAAGATAAATGCAATTAGCCATTGCTAAGCAGAAATTTGCAAGGTTCCCCAAAGGGAAACAAAAGAATCACACTGTGTGGATTCATCATTTTAATAAGAGTTAATCTCCTCGCACAAATAGATTTAACTCGAAGCATCTTAAATATCACCCTTTCAATCTCTACTGTGGTACAAAAATATAGGTTTAGATTTAGATTAACAGAGTTGGAAAGGACTGAGGCAAAGATCCTAAAGCATCTTTTGTATCTGCCATATGAAATAACAGATCATATCAGGAGGAGCTGGGCATGCCTGGTAAGTGCCTGGACCAGAGAAGTCAAGTAGACTTTCACAAAATTGAGCTTGACTGGTATTAGCAATGATTGTGATGGTCTTTATATAAAACCATCGCATTTAATGTATTGTTTTAAATAATATTTTTTTTTGTATTGGCACATTGCATACCTTTGCTTATCTACCATGTACACCACTTAGAAACATTCAGGCCAAGTCAATATTTTAATTGTTAATACGCAAATAATCTACCATTCGTAACGAGCCATTCAATAGCCATCTGAAATTATGACAATGCTGAACAAAGGGATTTATGACCTATACCCAAAATTGCAGATCCCCAGTGGTCACAAGATGAAGATTTCAGGTGTTTTGCAATCCACCCTCATTTATGACCATAGGGACGCTACAAATCTCCTCATCCACTTATCTCTCTTTTCATATCAGCCACACATTCAGCACATGCCAAGTTGCTGTGGCTTGGGAAGGCTCAACAGGCTTCCCCGGTCTGCCAAATTGCACAATTTGGGGAAGGGGATTTCCAAAGGCTTGGATAAAGGCATGAGACAATCTTAGTTATAAGGCTGCAACTTGCATAGGCTGGGTATGTCTGTCAGTAGCTGGAGAAAAACAGCAAAGGTAAATAGAGTGCTTTGCATGCATTGCTGGACCAGGGAGCAGACCAAGGCCTCTCAGGCCTCAACAGTTTTGCACTGCAGCAATCCCCCATCTCATTCCAAGCCTGTGCCAAGCCTCTCATCCCCTTGAGGCACCTTATGCTCCTTACCTGGTACTCTGCTTAAGAACTTGTGAGATCGTGTAACAAGTGCAATTGAGAGGGCTGGGTCACATGATGTCTTGCCTAATGACTGCTTCAATCAACAACCAAGATTCCAGTCCAAATTGTGAACATAACTCAAGGACCACTTGTAAAGCACAATAATGAAGAATACTCCTGTTTCAGGCAATCCATATCCTTTTTCGGGACACTCCATTTTGTGTCTCCTTCCGCTCGTTTTCCATGTATCTCTAAAAATTCTGCTCCTCTGGGAATGTTGATGATTCTACCCATTGACCTGTTGGAAACAGATATGTGGGTGACATACTTGGTGGATTTGAACACTGAAAAAAAGCAGCTATATACATATTTTCAGAATTATTTAAGATTTTTTTTTCCCTTTAGTTGTATATTTTGAATAAATTTGAATGTAGAAACTAGCACAATTAACTTCTCAAACCCCACAGTATTTTTTTTTAAATCTCCTTCTCTCCCAACCATTCTTGAACATAAATCTGTCACACTGCTAATAATTTTTTGAGGACCACCCTTGAAATAAATTCAAATACTAGGCATTCCTAACTATAACTGTTCACATTTAATTAATGGGTTCTAGTAAGTATAATCCTTTTTATAAGAATTTGTCCTCCGTAAACATTCAAGTCATACAATCATAGTTTTTATTTTTGTGAAGATGGAGTGGTTCATTCTGCTACAGGATCATTCTTTAAAGCGAAAATTGTAGAAATTGATCAGGCAAAGATATGTTCTTCTGGAAATATTGCACACTCTCAAAATCCTCTTCTAATAATGGTGTTCTTCTTTCTGTGCTATTGACTGCTATTCATTGTTGACATATTTCTTCGCTTTTCCCTGCATAATTATGCACATACCCTTAAGCATTAGAGAAAGATCTCTTTTAGAAGAAGCCATAGGCTCTTCAAATGGAGTATTTTTGTCTACCACTGGCCAGTCAGGTGCTGAGAAGCCCCAACAATGGATTAGAGCAGTGTTTCCCAACCTTGACAACTTTAACATGAGTGGACTTTATCTCCCAGAATTCTTTAGTCATCATGGCAGTTGCTAAGAATTCCATGCTTTTCAAAGTTGCCAAGGTTGGGCAATGCTGAATTAGAATATTCTTTCTCACTTTCAGACTCATGCTGTTGGCATTCAGGATATGCTGCCAAAGACACAGAAGTGGGCATATAGCCATTGGTACTGATACTCCCAAATATACATAAATTAGTTTTTTCCTGCTGAACAAATTGATCAGACCAAAGTTACCGCATGTAATTTCAGTGAATGCCTTCTTGGCAGTTAAGACTCAGAGTTAAAGTAAATTAATCTTAGGGGAGAGGTAAGATATTTAAGTTTCAGAGGCCAAGTTCCTGACATTCTTGAGTTTTGCAGAATGCCATCTAACCGTGATGTAAGGGGTGGGATTGAAATTCAACCGTTCACTTTTTTTGTAACTTTATGGTCAGAAATAAGAGCATGAGGCCAATGGCAAGTAGATTGATTGTATCCCAGCAATAAACTGCCCACATACAAAAATAAATCTGAAATCTAATTTTTGTTCAATTTTTGACCCACCACATTAAATAGCTCCACTACTAAAGAATGTTATCAAGCTTGGCAAGAAAAGCAGCAATGAAATGCCATTTTATTTCTGGTGCTATTGAGTAGAGATGGGATTGGGAGACATCCCAGTCCAATTCCCATCATTAAGTTTGAAGAACAAAAAGCGAAGTGAAATATGGCACTGTCAATCTCTACTGATTTTGCTGCCAAATTCCAGCAGTGCATTCTCAAGGCACTGTAGGGTTGCAAATGAAGTTGATTGCCTTCCCCTTTTTCACCAGATTCAGTTGACCCCAGCATATGGAGGGGAAACGATCTGTTTATCAGAATGAAATGATGGAGACTCCAGTAAGCAGAGGAAATTTCCAAGTGATTCAGCACTTTGGAGTGCTATATAGAAAGGCAGGTAATGTGTCTGCAAAACAATGCAGACATTATTTCCATTTCTTCATAAAATAACAGGATGGGAAGAGGAGGAAGGAGAGTAGCAGACAAGTGACTAATAGCTCTACCTGGTCATCCTAGGGAAGAGTTTATTTAACATCTAAATAAAATTAAATAAATAACACTAGTTTATAGTCTGCATTTCCTTCAAGATCTTCAAGGTAAGATCTTCCACTTTTTTTTCTCCATAATAACAGTCCTGTGAAGTAAGGTTAAGAGAGAATGATTGGCCCAGTCATCCAATGAGCTTCCATGACTGAGGATAGACTCCAACCTGGGTACCCATGATTCTAATCCAACACACAACTGCCCTACCCCCAAAAATATTCAAATTGCTCAGAAAAGCAGTGATTTTATAGTATTTGGATTTCTATTTGGATTATAGGTAGGGAAGGGGCTGGGAGTTAAACCCCTTCATTTCCCACTATTATATTATACTTCCTTATTGGAAGTACTAAAGCACTTCTGTGATGAAAGAATCAGCTGGTGACACTACTGTTGCCTGGAGGACACCCAATTGGGGGCTCCTTTTCTGTCCCCATTAAGTTGCCCACCAAAGTGGTACTCATTTATCTACTTGCAGTCATCCACTTTTGAACTACTGGATCAGCAGGAGCTGGAGTGGGTGATGAGAGCTCATTCAGTGGTTAGAATGCAGTACTACAGGTTATTTCTGCTAACTGCTGGCTGCCTGAAGGTTGGCAGTTTGAATCTCACCGACTCAAGGTTGACTCAGCCTTCCATCCTTCCAAGGTGGGTAAAATGAGGACCCAGATTGTTGGGGGCAGTAGGCTGCTTAGTAAACTGCTTAGAGAGGGCTGTAAAGCACTGTGAAGTGGTATATAAGTCTAAGTGCTATTGCTATTGTAACCTGGTGCAACAAGTGGGTTTTGAAAATGAGCCAGCTGATCATCAGCCCAGCATCTAAACCTCGTGAGCCACTGAGCTTCTTCATTTCCCACCATTAATTTTGAAGGGAAAAGAAACAAAAAAGACCAAAACTTTATACTGCCCAGAGAATATAATGACATTCCAAATATTTTAAGTTAAAAAGGATTCCAAACAGCTTATTTTGAATGGGAATTGGACTCTAAAAATCTCCCGGTTACTTCCTTTGCCATTCGAAATGAATAATTTGTTACAATAGTCATCTAGTATCTTTTTATTTGTTTGTTTATATTTATTAAATTTATATGCCACTCATCTCACCATCGTGTAACTCTGAGCTGCTTAGAACATAAAGAAACATCAGATCAAGTTAACAACCAGGCTTTTTACAACTGAACTAGAGACAAATGACAATAGAACTGTTATGTTTAGTAACTTTCCTATTTGTAATAGGCAAAAGGCTCCTCCAAAAACATTGCGGTTATAGTCCCTGAGCAACACCCACATTTGGTCATTCCAATAATGCAGGCACAGAACAACTGATCTGAGCACTGCAGAAATTACCTAGGCTAACATACATTAATAAGATAGTTGGAAGATGAAATATAATGAAACTTGGATCTCTAATTTTCTAATATAAAAGCTATAATGCTGGCACATAAATAGGAAGAACATGAATACAATGTGCTGTGTATGCATTATGGATCATACCAGATGTAAAAGCAGATATAATGAATATCTGTTATACTGCGATATAGATTTTTCCCACAGCAAACCTTATAAATAAACTCAATATATAACTTTCAGTCTCCCAGGTACCAAACCATCTTCTAAGATTATATATGACTGATCCCATATTCTCCTGAATAATGCTAGATTAAAGAAGCAGTGATAAAGATTGATAATCCATCTTGCACCATCGTTTTAATAAAAGAGGCAGAGGGGGAAAATCTGAAATGGATTATTAAAGATATTGCTGTCCAGAAAGAATGAATTTGTATTTTCATTACAATGATTGCCATTCTGTCTGTTCATCTGCCTGAAAAGCTGGGTGGGAACAGCCAAATACAAGAACTTGATCATTTCCCATGTCATTTCTGGATTGCATACTATGTTTAATACTAAATATTTTATCAGTTACAAATGCAGCTGTCCAAAACTTCAATGCTATTCTTTTCTTTAAACTGGGATGTGAATATGTGTTTTTAATAGTATTTTTTTTAAAGGCTACAATTACAATAGTGAAAACTAAAACAAACCAAGAAAAGAAAAATATAGCTGCAGAAAAGAAAAAAGAGAAAAAGAAATCTTGAACAAATAAACAAATTTAATATTCCTTCCTTTTACTTTTAACAATGTTGATCTTTAATGTCTTCAAATAATGTCATAGAACTTGATTTCTTTTCACTTTCCTTTGTACATTCTTACAAGATTCTTCAAATCTGTAACAAGCCTCTTTTGTCAATCCAGTATAGGAAATTGTCTAGGTCACTGTCTTGGTTTGTTATCTCTATATCCCTTTTAATTATTGGTTTCTTTATATGTCTTTTTCCATTAAACTCTCCCAGGCTTAGGTGATTCCCTCAGAGAGACAAAAGGGAAGTGAACACTTTAACAGATATGTAGGAAGAATTAATGGACTTTGGGGAAGATATGGCAAATTGACGATGGCTCTACTAAAAGCAGAGCCAACGACTGTAGTTGAATGAAGAGTTGGTGAATGAACTAGCTCTTTGTAATAACTCTCTGGATAAGGAGAAGACTTGAGATGGCCCATAAATGGTCTGGACAAGTGCATCTAATGAGGAGTTCATAAGAGAGCAGTCTTTGAAGATATAGAGCAGGGATGTCAAACTCATGTTGTCATGGCGGCGCCACGTGATGTATTGGGACTTTTTTCCTCTTCGCTAAACCAGGGCATGAGGCATCCAGCCCATGGGCTGGGAGTTTGACAGTCCTGATTTAGAGCATTTGAAAAGCAGGAGACAGCCATCACACTTTTTATGGCAAATATACTCTGTGTGTGTATACACACGCATGTGCACTAAATGCAACACCAGGAAGAGACACACTATATTAATTGACCTTTTGAATTGAAAAAAAAAAAACCTTGGAGAAATGGAAGGACCTGAAATTACAGATAGACTTGGATTTGCAACAGTGCAGAGGATAGCTTAAGTGAATTTTCTAAAGGGAATTATTTTGCTGCCATCCCTTACTTTGAACAACATTTTACTTTTCAGCTAAATAACACCAGTTGTACAACTTCAGAGATAAATCAGATGTATTGTAAAAAAACAAAGATATACAGTCCAAAACCCCCAGGTTATTTCACGTGCAGACTGTAAGACAGTGAATTATTTGTATCAAGCATGTGAATTAAACTTAGAAAATTAAATAGCTTAGATATGTCAGATTTGACATGGAGGACACACAGTCAGACATAAAATTACGTAATGTACACATTTTTTTATTTATTCATTTAAAACATATAGCTGTCCATCTTATATTGAATTCTGAGCAGCTCTCAACTTTTCAATTTTTCATTCATGAATATTCAATGTTCATGAATATTAATGCCCATTAAGCAACTCAAGGAGCTATGAGAATAGATAAGATATATTGTGAACACCAAGCAGAAAGAAATGTATATTCCTGAAATTTCAAACAAGTGAAATTTCGGTAGCCAAAAGAAAGTTAAAATTAAATTCTTAGGTAAGAAAAAAGAAATACAGTGACAGAATGCAGACTTCCAGCCTCTGACAGGAAAGGATAAAAAAAATTAACTCAAGTCAAGAAAATCAACACATAAAGGAAAATAACATGAAAGAAAGATTAAGAAAAACAACAAAAAAGTCATCGAGAAATTTACAGCTAAAGTAGGAGTACTCAGGAATAATCATACAAGAGATCTAATAGAGGCAAATGAAAATGGCAAAAAACCCTGCTGAAATCCTGTATAAACAGAATTATAGCATTACAGAAACATTTGCATAGAGCGAATACTCATGAATCTTTTCCAGCAAAAATTGAGGCACAGCAGGCAACAGACCATCTGACAAATAAGAAGGCACCAGGTGCAGATGAAATGCAGGCTAAATTGTTTGAAGCTGCAGGAGAAGAGGCACTTAAAGTGCTAACATCTCTACTTAACAAATATCAAACAAGATTGTCTGTCTCACAGATTGGGAAAAAAATAGGTGTACAGTATATACCTATACCAGAGAAGGAGATGGAAGAGAATGTGCAAATTACCAAACTATTGTACTGATGCTTCAGGTAAGCAATGTTCTATTTAAGGTCTTCTTGAGAAGGATAGTCATGGACGGAAAAAGAAATGCCAAGGGAATTGGCAGTTTTCAGCAAAAGTAGAGGAACAGGAGGTGAGATAGCTAATCCCTGACTGTTCTTCTGAGGAACCTTACAATGAACAAGAAGTGGTTATAAGAACCGAGTTTGGGGAATTTGAAAGATTCAGAATATAAGAAAGAGTCAAAGATGCATTTTGTCACCAGATCACTGCAAATTACATTCTGAATATCATGGCTGCCTGCAGGGAGAAGCAACAGGGACCCGATGTAGACAAGTGATGACTTCCTCACACAGATGCCAAAACTTGTCTTCTTACAGCAGGATGCAAATACATAATGACAATATTTGATGACACCATTTTGGCATTGTTGAAGTTTGCTGCATACATGATTACCAAATATATTGTAAGAATGGCTGGTCTGGAAGGGACGGCAGCTGGAATCAAAATAGGAGCCCAAACAGTGACAATGTGAGATATGCAGACAACAGCATGTTATTAGTCAAAAGTAAAGATGACTTGGGTCATTATCAGAATAAATATGGAAAGTGACAAATCTATTATAATGTTAAATATAAAGAAAGCAAAGGGCACTGCCAACTAGCATATGTAGTGAATTTATGATGGAGACAATATGAGGTAGGTAGATCATTTTGTTTTGTTTGGCTCGAGGTGAAAATGGTCTGTCTTCTAGAGTAGTAAAGAAGATATTAATCCTGAGGAAGAAGGAAATGAGTTTCATGGTGTTTAAGGATATTCCTAGGACATTAAAGGACAATAATAGAAGAACCACTAGGCATCAACTTGATAGCTCCTTGTTAATAAATATTTCCTGGATATGTTCCTGAATCAAAGTGTAAACAATATTCTGGTTGGCTAATCATTAAACAACTTCAGATTCATGGTCAACGTTTAACTCAGGGGTGTCAAATTCATGTCATCATGGCGGTGTCACATGATGTATCGGGACTTTTTTCCCCTTCTCTAAACCGAGCATGGATGTGGCCAGTGCGTGATGTATCCAGCCCACAGGACAGGAGTTTGACAACCCTGGTTTAACTGGTGAACATACTATATGACATGCGCCACTCACAAGCCCAAGGATTTCCAAAACTGTAAAGGGACATTTCTGGACTTTTTCTCTTCTAGAAGAGAAAATATACAGGATTACGTATGACATCAGTGCTGAATATAATTTTGGAACCTTGGAAATTAACATTTATTTGTGCTAAAAATTTAATCCCTTCTCAAGGCTGTTCTCGGAGAATGGTGTGGATGCAGCAGCTGCAGAACTGATTCCTCTAATGTCCTGCCTGTGAAACTGCTCATTTCAAATTTCTACTTGTTACTGCAAGAATCATTTGGCCATCAGGATACAGCAGGAGCCTTCCCAGAATTGGTCTCAAATCAACAGTATTTCCATCCAAAGTTAGAGGTAGGTGGTAGATCAGTCATTTCTAACTCACTTTGGCCAACAGCACTCTTTGGATACAACTGTGGTCTTAGAGGCCTAGAAAATCTCTCTTGTACCAGTATTCCATATTCCAGCTTTCCCCAATCTGGGCATGCTCCAGGTCTACAGGTCCCAGAATTTTCCAGCCAAGATGGCTATTGCTCAGAATAGTTAAAGTTCATAGTATGGAAGACACGCTTTTGGGGGAATAGCGCTGTATGTTATTATAAATGAATACCCATAATATATCTCCTCAGATATGCTTATTGACAATATTGCTTAGAGCAGGGGTGTCAAACTCGCGGCCCGCAAGCCGGATGCGTCACGTGCTGGCCCCATCCCTGTCCCTGCCTGGTTTAGCAAAGGGGAAAAAAGTCCTGATACGTCACGTGATGCCGCCGTGACAACACGAGTTTGACACCCCTGGCTTAGAGTGGAAAAAAAAAGGCAAACCAAGCCTATGAGGTAACAAACCTTCCATCAATGATACATTTCCCTTTTATGTGGTATTTCCAATAGACAGATAGGTTGCAAGAGGCAGCTAATTTAAGCATTCCAGTTTCTCACCATGAATAAAGCAGAAAGTTGCATTTAGAATTAAATTAGTCTAGGCCTTAATTCATTCCCTCCTTTTTTTTTTCAGACAGCTCTCCAAATGGTGAGGGGTATGGGAGCCATCTGAAAGCATGAATATTGGGAGGTGAGGGTTATAAAAACAATGTGACATGCATGCTGCTACTGTGACAAGGTGCCAGTTTCCTGAGCATTATAACACAAGCCATTTTCGTGGCTAGGTTCGGTTTCTGTTGTTATCTGCACTATTGCCATGATCACTATGCAAACAAACATTAATCCAGGCATGAAAATGAAAGATGGAGAGAGCAACAGGCATCAGCTGCTCAGCTACTTTGATTTTTACCTCTCTGAGAACATTAAACTTCAGATTTTTTTCTATTGGAAACAAAGTGGGCACCAGAAGTTCACTGAAGTTCAGAATCATCACGGTACTAAGGTGGAAGGACATTCTCAACTGGCAGTTGATTTATGCCAGGCCATCAGACTAGGGATAGATGTGTACCAACTTATATCACATTCTGTACACCGACATCCTTAAACTGTAAAATGAGGGCAGGCATATGGCTAACTTCATCACCATTGGCAATAACCTTAACCCTGGCCTTTGTTTATAAAGCACTTTAACGACTCGATTCAGTATAGTGAGAAGGACAGGGAACCTTCAGTTGAAGGGCTATTTGCCACCTGTGAACTTGCTCCATTCATCTCCTTTCTCTTTTCTCTTCTCCTGGCAATTCGACATTATGAAAAGCCAGAGAGCAGCTATCTTGGAAAGGTTAACCCTCTCACTGTGCTTGTGACCACTGTTCTTCCCAGTTGTCTCTTTGTGGGAGAAATGTGAAAGATCCCCTTTTTGGAAGGCTTTTCCCAAAACATGTATTGATTCATCCTGGCCTTCTCTCCATTTTAGCAGCTGCCTTAATCATTGTTTACTCATTTGAAATGGTTTAATCATTCTTTAATCATTCTTTAAACATTTAAACTGCTTTTATGACACATTTTATTATGTTTATTTATCATAACTATAAAGTGCTGTGATTTTTTTTTAAATTTAAAAAACAGAATGGTATAAAAGAAAATAAGAAAGTTAGGAATGAGGAAGCTAGCATCCCTCAAACTTGCCCAGTCTTAACTTTCTCATTCTTAACATGTGAAGAGGGAAGATTACAGGTCTTTTATGATTATGGATCTAGAGGGGGGTGAAAAACCACCCTCATAATTGCCCACAGTTTACTGTTTTTTCCAGTGTACTGGTTTTTCTCTTGCATGATTGTCCTCAGAAGGATAGAGCTAGGAAGGGACAAATTAATTTCAGTGGAGAGGGATGATCCCAAACAGATAGTTTCATGATGATGGATTTTCTACCTTCTAAACATAAGTAGGACCAGCCATACAGAGTGGGATTAGTGAATGCCATTAGCATTCTCCTTTAAAGATGAGGAGATGAAATTAACATGACATAGCATAGCCCAAGTACATACAAATACCTTGGCAGAAGTGAAATATACAGCCATGTCTCTCATTACATCCTTGTTGTAATTCACTTAGAACTTTGAATTCATGGAAGGAAAATTATTCTCTGTTTTCTCTATAGGTTGCAGAGCTATATACATACATGTGCATGTAAGGGTGCAAGCAAGTATGTGTACTGTAAGTTTAGGCATGCGTGAGTAAGCAATTCTCTGTATGAGGTCATTATCTCTGCATATTAATATTTAATGTTTAAACAGACAATTAAGGAACGGTCACAAGGCAGATAATATTATGTTTGGTATACAATTGTCATACTGCAAAATAGGTTGCATCTCTAATGTCCTGAATATTGAATATTTGATTAGAAAAAAAGGAAGAACCAGTAGACTGGTTTCTGGGCAAAAGAGCTGTTTAGAATGGATAAAGCAGTCTTCCACATACAAGAAGGAAAACATTTTTGCAGAGCATTAAAGTTAATTGTTACATCTTTTTGCTGACTCATCAGTGAGGCAGACTGATATGGCAATGAAATACTTAAAGAAAATCTGAATATTAATAAGTAAAAGAATCTCATTTTCTCCAGGCATTATGGAAATACTCCTGCTTCATCTAGTACATACCTCAGAAAGTATTGCATTAAAATAAGTAATATACTGGATTGTACTACAAATTTTAATATTGGGGATATAACAACCTCTATGAACAAATCAGCTGTAAAAAGCAATATTAGGATAAACCCTTAGAATTAGTAGTCAGAGTTGGTATTTGCATGACAGACTGAGTTACTTTTGCCCCAAAAGCACCTTCCAGAATTTTGTAGAATCATCTAACCATCATTGTTTCAGAAAAAAAACAATAATTATGTCACTTCAGAATTGTTTGGCTGATATGAAAACTCTGCAATGGGAAAATGGGGCTGAAAATCAGACTGAGACTACCAGATCTGGGCTGCAAAAATCTAGATAACTGCTTTGCTATCAACTACTGATCATCTGGATTTTTGCAGTCCAGATCTGGTAGTGCTAAATTAGTAAACATGTGTGATGCCAACTTAATCTCATGGTACACAACTTACTATATCATGCAAAATTGGGATGGTGGCCATCTGGAGTTTTGGAAACTAGAAATTAGAACTTACAGCAAGCTTACCACTCTGGATGAGCATGACATAGTAAGCCTATGAATTTTGTTCAAGACTCTGTTTGAGAGAGTAAGATAATATCACGGACTCATTAACTGAACATTTGGAGGATCCAATCTGGGTTGGTCACTGGGACCAGAGGTCTTCTGAGCTTTCGGACATATGCTAGAGCCTATCCTCAGGGAACTTCTCTTTACCAGAATGTATGGTTCTGGTAGAGAGAAGTTACCTGATGATGGTCTCCAGCATAAGTCAAAAGCTCAGAAACCTAAACCTCTGGTCCCAGTGACTGACCCAGATTGAATCCTGCAACATTATCTTGGGACAGATATATTTGCCTTTATTTGTGAACATTTTGACTTAGTATGGTATGTAAACAGCCAGCACTGGCTTTGGTTTAAACAGAATAACTAGATTAAATATATGTCTAACAGTATTATTTCTTCATCTTGTTTCCAATCTGACTTTTAACCAATGAAGTTGCTTCTGTGGTGGATTTAGCTAAAGATAGAAGATCGAGCCTTTTCAAATCATTATTTCCTATAATACTTAACTGAACACTAAATAACAAGCCTCTAACTGGAATAATAATTCTGCACAAAAGGGATAGAGGAAGCTTTTTAATGAAGAAAAAAATGTATTAGCTAGGTTATTGCAGGATCTGTCCTACAAGACAAATGGAAAGGTTTAAAAGATTACAGTATTTATAGATTCATACAACAAATCATAACATTTCATTAGGTATATTCTGTTAGTACTATATATGGGAAAGCTTTATATTGTTGCATATATACCTTCCCTAAGAAGTTGGAGTTTTTTTCACAAACACCTCCCCTTCGCTAAATTATAATTTCCCATTCTGAAGCCCCCTTGCAAATATACTGAATTTGTAGTAGCTGTTTCCTTGAAAGTGACTTGTTCATCTAGAGATACTGGTGGAGAACCTTCATCTGTTACAATTTATTTCTACAAGTGGTTTTCCTATTGTTTTATATTTCAAGCTTTGGAGGCTCTGCCTACTCATTTATCTCTTCCCCATATCAAAGGGAAGGACTACAAGGAATATGTCACCAGGTTTATCTGAACATGGTATAGTACTTTGTGGTCATCTCTCAGTCATATCTTGACATTTTGATGCCTGACACGTGCTACAGTTTCTCAGTTGTGTGTGAAACACACTCTTTATGTTTTGCACAGTTGGTCTCTCCTCTGCCAAAAATGTACCTCTCAGAAGATGGGAAGAGACAATATTGTGTTTTTAAAAAAAGCAACAATATGCTAGGGAGCCAAAGTAACAGTGTTGTATATTGGTAGAGGTGTTGGATTGCCACCAAGGAAACCATATTCAGATCTACCCTCAACTACAGAGGTTTACAGGGTAACTTGTGATCGATCACTTTCTCTCAGTCCAACAAAGTTCATATGATTGTTGTGGAGGAATATGGAAGCAAGGACCCCTTATATCTGCTATCTTAAATTCCAGGACAAAAGGCAAAATACAAATCTACTGAATAAAAATAAAGTCGCTCTGGAGTCACTTAAGCAAAAAGAAGTCTCATTATCACATAAGATCATTGTTTAATTTCATATAGGATTTTACATATGTTTGTGGTAACTATAGCATTTTATAGCTACAAGATGTTTTAGGAGCCAAACATTTCAACCTAGAGACAAGCTACAATATTTCAGAAAGCGGTCTCTAAATATATATGAACACAAATCTCCCCAGTGCCAAGATTGGAGCATAATTATTTGATACCAATGCAGAACTGGGCTCAACTAAGATCTAGGTTGCAAAGGATTATCAAGGAGATCAGTTTATGGCCACTGATCAATGAATTCTCCATTCATTCATTCATTCATTCATTCATTCATTCACAAAAAAAGTTGACTCTTTGTAGAGCCGACAGCAAGGAAGTTTCATAAACCAAGTCACAGTGGCACAAAAAATTGTCATCATTGACAGATAGACATCTTCTACAACTTCAACATGCAGAGCAAGAGTATTGACTCCAAGTCCCGCCAGATGTTTTGCCTTTACCTTCTGGCAGCCTAGCATAATCGACATTCAAGGATGTTGGGAATTCTACTGTAGTTCAGTGAGAAAGTCCTCCCCTTCCTCATCCCAGTTGTGAGCAATCTGGAAAACACTGCATTTGTTCTTTGTTCAGGAGTTTTTCAAGGTAGCACCATGTGCAACCTTTCAGATAGGTTGTAACTATGACTTCTGGAAACACAGTCAAAGTAAACATTGAAAAACACTAGGCCCAGAATATCTGGGAGGGTACTACAATAGATAGTAAAAGTTTCCTGTAAAACCCAGAAAGCCTTCAAAGTAAATTCTTCCCCCATCCAATATAATTTGTTAAATGAAATAACAATAACCTCATTTCCAAATACATTCTGTACTATGCCTGGCTGCTCCCAAAAATAAAAGCAACGGGGGGAAAAAACACAGCATCCTGATCATAATATTATCAGGCCTGGTATTTAAAGCTTTCTGGAAATGTTCTGCATAATGATTCTTGACAGCAGAAGCTGCATATACATTTAGCAGATGCGCAATATTGTTATAATTATATTGCCATTGCATAACGATCGACAAACATTCATTCACATGTTTACTGCAAGCCTACGCTCCACATGTTTCTTTTATGTAGCCAATACACAATGGCAATCTATGCAAGGAATTTTGTAAAGGCAAAACAGAGGATCATCTGCTATTTGTGAATTAGCAAGACAGGTTCAACAAGCCATTATCTTTTTTCTCTGTGGGTATTCCATAATTTACTTTCTGTCCGAATTATTTGAAAGCTCAGAGGTTATAGAGAGCCCTATCAAAAACACTCTAGGTTTTTTTCTTCTTTTTGCAAAAGCTTAATTAATTATTAAATAAGCATGCTGTACAAAATAACCCGGGGGGGGGGGCTGTTAGAGCCTAAATTACTGCTAATTCCTATATTGTGTTGATCATTCATAGCAGCATCATGTGAAACAATAAACCTCCAGAGGGAACAGAAAGAATTAAGAAGCTATGTAGCTTCCCTCCTTTCTCATTCCTAAGAAAACTAACCCAGATTGGACTGATATATATTTATTACATTATTACATTTATTACTTATAGCTTAGATTAAACTGGTGGTTCTTAAACTGGTTGACCCAATTATTCATTTTCCCAGTCTCAAATAATGTCATTAACACACACCCCAACAAAAAAAATAGGCTCTGCTGTCTTATATAAGCAGTGGCAGTCCCAACTGGATCCTGGACTCACAAACATCAATTACAAATTATTCCATGTCCCTTAGGACCTGCCCAAATTACACTATTGGGGCAATTACCCTCAATTTTAAAACCGCTGAATTAAGACTCTTTTTTGGCAGGGGCACACAGTGAGATCTAGTGGATACAAGCACATCTCTGGCATGCCAGAATTTCTCCCATGATCCCAGTAGAATCCTGATATTGGAATATCTTTACCAACCAAAATTTCCATAGGAAAATCTGAAGGTATATTGTACATGTGGGCATAATACTACATATAATGAATAGAACACTAAAATATGGCTTTTAGTCAGGCACAAATCATATTGTTGTAACTGCATTTCAATAACTTATTGTGTGTTTAATTTTTGCCAGCTACCCTGAGAGACGTATCAACATTCATTGATATCATTCAACATCTTTCTATTTCTCTGTCTTGTTCTTGTGCTCCTGGCACATCTGGGAGGTTATGTAACTGATGAGATGACCCCCTCAGATGGAGAACTCTGAACTTAGAGAGGGACATTCAACATTGGTATCCCTTTCCCATTTTTCTGCCATCTTCCATCACTGGTACTTTATTGGATTTGCATTCTTCACCTCCAAAAGCCTTCAAAAAATTAGTTGTAAGCATGGATGGCCACTAAATTCAAATCCTCCTCTGTCCCTCCAGTTCCTGTGCCCTACTAACATTAGCATGAGAAAGAAGGGAAGATTCAAATGTCTGGGAAAAACATGGGAAATGCCCATGTTTCTAGAGGAAACATCCTGACAAAGAGACCAGATTGCTTTGCTTCATTTTCTGCGTGCATCCTTCCAAAACCAAGGAAATGTAGCTCATTGTCAGGGTTATTGTGCTTATGACTATGTGTTTCAAAAAAAATATTTATTTTACATGCTATTATTGTTCAATCTTTTATAAATTGCAACCCACAACTCAATGAGATTTCTAGACTGTAGGCGGGCTATAAATATTTTAAATACAATATACATGATGACAAGCATGCTAAAATAGAAGACTATGCATTTTGAAAAAGGGGGAAAATAAAAATCTACTGGCCTATCATCAAAACAGTAATAACATTGGCACCATAGGTACCTTTCAATATTGTCCTCGGGCAGGAGGTAATATTATTTTTTTTCATTTTAACAAGATTGCTGTCGAGTGGCGTGTTAGAAAACAATTGTCCCAGTGAGTTCGGAATGTTGATATATAAATAAATAGCAGAGAGCCAAAGGATAGGTCAACTATCAGTTGATAGAAAGAATCAAAGTACTTAAGACACATGATACCTCTACAGTGAGACAGGCTTTGATTTAGCTCTAAACTTAGTGTGGACCAAATCAGACTCCATTTAACAGTGTGAGTTTATGTGTAGTTTCTTGGAAATAGGTCTTAATATACCTGGTGGGATTTACTTCCAGGTAAATATTCCCAAGTCACTTGATGCAGACAAATGAGCATGTGCATGTGCAAGTGTATTCCCAAGGAAGCTATAGTTAAATGCAGTAGTTATTGTTATACTAGCTACAAGCCAGTTCTCTTTATTAGAGGCAAGACTGGAAGGAAGTAGCCAAATTTTTTACAGCTCCTGAAAGCACATATACATTTGTCCTGCCCTCATTAAAAACCAATCAGCAACTCTAGTTGACTTTGAATATGAGCAAAGGGCAGGCCTAAGTTTTATTTTACCCTGAAATTGCAATCTTGGGACACCTTGCAGTCCCAGCAAGTGCCATAAGGGTGGAACACATTACGACATCAGTCTTGGTTGCACTGACTTATTTTGATATTCCCTAACCATTATCTACAAAATCATTATTAATTAATGGGGCTGAGAAACAATTTAATTTACATCAAAGAATTGCCTGAACATATGTAAAGGTTTGCTTCTTCAGAGCAAAAATTATTGTCTATTGCTTGTATAATTATCGCTGTCACAATTTCATCATTTGAGCATGGGAGAAAAGCAACATGCATCAATACCCAGTAATTAAAAGTGTGCAACCCTGAAGTCTTTAGCCAAACTAAAGTGGCTAGTTTATCATTATGTAGTCAAGTCACCAGAAGACCAATTAGACAAGCCAAGGGCCTTTAACCAAACTCTGCCTCTGCCAAATCACCCCAGTTAATAGGCAAGATCACCTACTGCTTTCTGCAAAATGATTGTCAGTTGATTGATTGATTGATTGGATGTTGTCAAGATAGTATTCATCTTTGAAACCATATAAATAACCTTGATGAAATAAGCCAAATTTATATTCTTTATATTACTTTCTTTTACTTTTAACAATCTTGACTTTTTTTAAAAAAAATACTGTACATTTTTCATTAGTACACATTCTTATACATTATATATTATACATTTCATTATTATATATTGTACATCACATTTCCATTTTTGCAATGACCATGTGCTGGCTGCATCAAGTCCTTTAGGTAGACATTGTATTATACACCCTGGTTGTAACCATTGTTCTCATAGTCATAGAGTATCGTCTTTTTAAGTACATAGTATTGTACATTATATTGTACATCATATTGTACAACAACTATTGTTTTCATAGTTGTTACCTTAGCACTCTATTACATTTGTTACTCTATACATTTTGAGTTATATTCACATACAATCCGATAGTAGCATTGCTTACACTATAGTTTCTATCTCTATTCTGTTAATCTTCTTTCGTTCTTAAATTACTAATCTCTGCATCTATCATTTAACCATTTATACAATATCTCCCATGTTAAGTAATATTCCATTTCTTCTTTATCTTTAAGTTCAATCATTAACCTGTCCACTTTGACACAGTCTAGTATTTTTGCTATTACCTTTTCATCTGTAGGTGTACTTTCATGTTTCCAATTTTGTGTATATGTAATTCTAACTGCTGTTATTATGTGTAAGATTAAGTATGTGGTTCTTTTATTATATTTCCCCATTAATATTCCTAATAAGAATAATTCTGGTTTCAACTCTATTTGCTGTTCTGTCATCTCTTTTAGCCATCTTTTTATCTTTGACAAATACTTTTTGGCCATTGGACAGGTCCACCACATATGATAGTAGGTTCCTGGTATCTGTTTGCATTTCCAGCATTCTGGTGACATGTTTGAGGACATTTTTGCCATTCGTGCTGGAGGCAGGTGCCATCTATAAAACATTTTATGTAAGTTTTCTTTGTAAGCTGTTGACATCGTTAATTTATAATTCTTTTCCCACAATTTTTGCCAATTATCTAATTCTATAGTGTACCTGAAATTTTTTGCCCATACTATCACATTTTCTTTTACCCATTCTTCTTTTATTTTAAAATTCAGGAGGTAATTATGTATTTTCTTTATTAATTTTTCCTCTGTCCCTGACAGTATTTTATCCAATTCTTGAGTTTCCTTATAGAAAGCATATATTTCTATATCTTTCTTATGTCTCATTTGCATTTGCATATATGGCCACCAGTCCAAGTCTTATTAGTCAATCTTGATAACAGGATTGAATAGAAATGGAAAGAATTTCCAAAACAGATAATGAAAATTACCTACATAGAATTAAAGAAAAAGTGATATGTTTTCAGGAACTTAAAATGCTTGACAATTTAAATTGCCACACAGTCTGGTAAAAGCTTTGTATAAATTGGCACTTCAGGGCTGACGTCACAGCAGGATTGATGCAGGGGAACAGGGCTCCATCTCCCCTTGTCAAGTCTTTTCCGCCAGAGCGCCCCCTCCCCCTGAGGGGCTGAAGTCACCTTGTAGGCATAACTGATAAGGAGGAGCAACCTGCAGGTCACAGAGAGCAGCGGCTCTCCTGCTTGACCCAGGGTTTCTTACCTCTACATCAAAGATGAAGAAGGGTGGCCAAATGGCCACTGCAAAGACGTGGCAGCCAAAAGGAACCAAGACTGTGCTGGAGCGGTGAGAGTGGACAGTGATCAGAGCTGGGTGAGGCAATTCTTTAACTGTGCTTCAGACTTGACCCCAAAAGAAAATTAATCCAAAAAGGGGCTCTCTGGAATGCTCTTTAGCAGCGCCTCAAGAGATTGGAGCAAATTGACACCCAAACAGGAAGTAAATTAAAGTTGTAAAGTACAGAAAGACTTGAATGTAAATTCTATTGGCATGACTTTGAATATTTTATTTTATTTATTTATTTTATTTTTACATTTATATACCGCCCCATTCCGAAGACTCGGGGCGGTTTACAGCTTATAAG